>BPLS01029480.1:0-17471 GCA_019656275.1 Rhododendron kiyosumense | reverse complement strand
AATTTTTTTACATTGTTCAACAGATTTCGTCGAGATCTATTAAACAAGATTCATATTGCATATTTTTTTATTCCAATAAGCTCAATTATTTTTAAGCTTGAAAATAAATTTAAAAAAAATAAGTTCTTACTATTTTTTAAACTGGAACGGGCTATAGTTATCGAGCGAAGCTGCATCCTTCTATTCTTACAAAAATGTTTTTAAAAACTATTTTTGTTAAAAAATAAAAAATATTTTTTAAAACTTTCGTGTAGTAGGCAGAGTATATTTTACATTTTGTAATGAAATAGTCCTTTTCAAACTAATAAACTAGTCCAGAATATTTTAAATTTCATAAAATTTGTAGAATAATGAATAAAAAGATTAAAAATTGAGAAATTTTCATGTAGCAAACAGAGTTAAGAAGAGAGCTTCCTTTTATTTTAAGTAACTACATTCTTATAATATATAGTAGTACTAGCGGATGCTCGTGCCTAAAGGTACATCCAAACGGAGGATATTGGTTGTATGATTGTTCAAGAAATTACATATGTTTTGCTAAGAATATTGACATTTATAATGGACCCCATGCATGCTACCAAACGTCTGGAGTCTCCACCACTGCTCACGGTACTACGTTACCTTGGTATTCAAATGCCAGGTATATATATATCAAGGACCGGAGTAAAGGAGGCATGAAACTCAATTTCCTGCCGGCTCCATCTTTGACATGATTTTCCAATTGGATCCCTTGGTGGGAGAGGTTGCAGTGCAAAGTTCAGGGGCATTCTCGTCTTTTCCCCTGTTTTGTGGTGGGACCTTGGCCCTGTTTCGTCAATTTCCAAATTACTAAATTGGGTTTTCTGACTTTTCCAATATTCCGTTTGTGTCCCCAATTTTTGGCCTGATTTTGTCCTTTAGTGGTTGGTATTCCTAATTTTCAGTAGGGTTGATTTTGTCTTTTCGCCCCTCTACTCTTGACAGAGAAAGAGACGTGTACGACCTCTTTTCTCTCTCTCTCTCTCTTCTTTTGATCAGCCCCTCTCTCTCTCTCCACTTCGTCTGTTTTAGACGAAGACGAAGACGAAGAGCACCGGCGGTGTTGGAACCTCCATCTAGATTTCGCACTTGCCCTTGCGGTGGTGACTGGTGTAGATTAATAGCAAAGATTTGAGTCCTTTTTTGGGTATGTATTCTATCCTTTTGTTCTAGGGTTTTCTTGGAACATGGAGGAGGAGAGAGAGAGAGGCATGTCGGCCTGGAGAGAGAGAGGGGTCGATCTGCCAGAATCCGACGCAGGCGAGGGAGGCAGCAACTCACGACGTTCTACCCATGGGCAAAGAAAACTTCAAAAAGATGGTCTGTTCGTACTCATGCTCATGCCGGCGGCTAAACTCCCGATCTCCAAATCCCCCTGCATCTCCTGGTCTCATGTTGTTCTCTTCTCCAATATATAAGGTTAGTTAGGTCTACTTTCAATTCTTTGATTTTGAATTCAGTTGTACCTGAAATTCAGTAGCTTTCATTTCTAATTCGAATCGGATGCTCGGATGCTATTTAGGGCGTTGTTTGGGTGCTTTCGAAATCACTTCTCCTTTTCCTAATTGTATTCCTAATTGTATTCTCTATTGATTAGTAGAAAAACTTCCCCTTTTGATTTTTTTGCATTGGTTTATATCCTGTATTTTTTGGGGGCTTATGTTTTGCTTCTTTCCTTCGTTCGTCTTTGTGGGTCGTGTGGTTTTTGAGCAGTTTTTTAGACTTTAACCTTCAGTACCAGCTTTCATTCTTGGGTTGGAGAAACTTTTCATAGTCAACCAAATTGGAAATCTCTGTCGACCACAATGGTTGAATTTGAAATCCTCTGGCCATTACAGGCTCTTTGGGCTTACGACATAGGTAACCAAAATATCTTCCAAATGAAAAGGTTGATGGATTGAGACTGACCTCAAACCTCCATTGAAGGTCTTAGCTTCATCTCTTGGAGATCGACTTGCTAGATTTTATGTTGACCTCAGTTAAATGCCTTTCAAAATAGAAAGTTCGATGAAAAAGGTACACTTATTGCCTCCACAAAATTGCACATGCGTGTCAATTATCTCAATGTCTATGCATAACGACTAACTGATCATTGTGCTTTCAGTATATGAGAGGTGATGATTGGTTTACAACCTAATGCTTATTAACATCTACAATACTTGAAGAGAGTTAAAATTGGTAAATCAACTTAACAAAAACCAGAGTAAATGAGCCATGAATCTCAATTTCCTGCTGGACCTATCTTTGCCCAATTTTTCCAATCAAGCCCCTGTGTGAGAGAACATGCAGTGTAAAGTTTGGGGCTATTTGCATCTTTTTGCCTCTATTGTGGTGGGCCTCTGGTACTGTTTTGCCAATTTCCAAATGACTAATATGGGTTTTTGGACTTTCCCACTATTCCATTTGTGTCCCCAAAAAAGGTATCCTCTAACAGTTCACGCGTATTCTGCAAATGTATTGTGTGAGTGTGTGCTTCTGATTCCGGTATTGAGCTGTCCGGTGGCTACTCATCCGATGGTGATGGGGCGACGACAAGCTCTCAAAACCCTAACGTTCCTGAATCCCTTCCTCCTGTAGCCAAGTTGAATGAGCCATCCCGTCAATCGATACGGCCTGGCCTCATCTCCCGTTCGGATCATTTCGATACGCAAGTAGGGTTTGGGTTTTCATCTTTTTAGTTTGATTTTGGTCAAATCTGTGTTTTTTGGGAGGCTCTCTTCTTCTCTTTATTGGATATTGGTCGAATCCACACAGATGAATAGCCACGTCTTTGTGTATCTTTTGAACTCTTATTTTTCCTCCGGTATAATTGTCTTGCGTGTATGTTGATTTTCGCATTTGGTATGGTGTTTTGATGTTTTCGTTGGGTTCTTTTGGTCCTTATTTTGGTTTATTCCCTGTTGATTTTGTGCTACATGTGTTGTTTTAGCACTTATGTGGGTTCGATTTTATGTTGTACCTGGTTTTTTAAGCTCCCAATTATAGAGGGGGTTTTGGGAACTGCTGTTTTCCTCGTTGTATGTGTTGTTTTACCACTTATGTAAGCTCAAGTTTGTGTTCTATCTGCTGTTTTAAAATCCAAAAAATATGTTTCATAAGCAGAGAGAGAATGAATTTTTGTAAGCGTAGTTGGCTTCTTTGCAAAATCGTGACAAGATTAATAAAGAAAATTATTTTAGGTTCATCAATAACCCTTTGTTTATATGTTTGTGTGTGGATCCAGTTAGTGGAATCCCTTGGTTTAGATAAAAAAAGATGTTGGATATGCTTTCACTAATTGCACAATTTTCCTTGTTTTTTGCAATTGTGCTCCTGGTGTATCATATATGTATACAAGCTCATCTTATGAGCCAACTCTTTCTTTGTTGGTGTAAGTTCGTAGATTTATACGATGGCAACAGAATTGCTGACACCTTTTGTTCGTTTGCATTTCGACCTAAGAGCTGGAATGATTTTCATAGAGACCTCTGTTGATTGATTAGAAATTGTTGCTCAATCTTGGAGCATGGTCAGTCGTGAGCTCGATGAAGCATGTCCTAGGTTTCTTGCTAAGTAAACTGGAATAATAGATGTGGGAGCTGTTTTGAGATGGACTTCTGAAACTGGACTTCATGCATGGCTTGATTGGATTATTTACTCTTTGTTCTTATACTTGGCTCAAGATAGTAAGTGATCTTTTAATTTATGCCAATTTAATTCCCACTTTTTCAAATGATGTTGTTTCTAGACATTTAAATTTCTTTGTTGATGAGTAGTTCCTACTTCTTTGGGTGTAGATGATGAAGCTTGTGCGGTTCGTCTTTAGTTGATTTTGTATTTCCCAATTTATTTAGGCAATGTTAGAGGCATAGTTCCTGAATTAGTCAAGTTGTCTTGGTTGTCTAAGGCTCTAAGCCTCTAAGCCAAGCCTTGGGTTTCCACTCAATGTAGGGAGATTTGATCACCATGAAGTTAGCTTAAAGCTTTGACTATAGTATCAGATATTTCAATCTTTACAGATTCCAAGCATGATGCCTTAGTTTGACATACTGCTACCATGATCCACATGCATCGTGATGGAAGTAATGGGTCACTGTTAGTCTTAAGGACACATTCATGCCGTGTCATTAACTATACCCGGATCAAATATTTCAAGCCCGCTTCCATGGAAACTTATTTCTGATGGTGCAACCTCTTTTTTATGTTGATGATATTGTGCAGTTTAAGTACTTTGACATTGGGCAACTCATTCACATTATGTTGCATTTATGTGCTTAAAAGTTTATTTATTGGACTAATAACTATATCGTGCAATTTATCACCATAGAAAATACTGAGTGAAGTAGGATATGTGCCTTCAAACATTGAGAGGTATCCTCTTGGAGGTCTTATTTCTGCTATTCAAAATGCCTTCCATGCTACACCTTCGCCGTCTTCCATAGTTGAGGGGGTCTCCAGATATGCTTCTATAAAGAATTTAAGATATGATTTCTTTGGTGCTTTATCCTATTAGTCTTCTATAAAGAATTTAAGGTATTCATGTGCGTGCTTATAGTGAGCCTGTTTTTTGGGATAAATCCTTGAATACTCTCTCCATTTCTTCCATCCACTAGGTGCCCTGGCATAGTAATCTATTTTGGCACAAAATCCATCCTATACATTTCAAAATAAAAATCTATTCTAATTAACTCTAGGGAAAAAAGGAAAAAGTAATGACAGCACATATGATCATTTTGAGTGACCAATCCAAGTGAAAACCCTTGAATCTAGCAGAGTTTTCTATCTAAATTCTTTTTGATAAAATCCGGGTGAAACAACATGATAATTGGTTGTAACTAGATTGTCTTATCCGATACAATGTTTCTCAATGATGCTTGTACAGTCGATTGTTATAAGGTTTTCCTATACACTTATTTGTCAAATTTCCTTTTCATGGAAAAACCCTATAATGCCTGTTTTAATTAGGACCTATCTAAATCTCTATATACAGTTGCATGGTGTATATTTCATTCATCTATATAAAAGACATTGATCTTTTATTGTTGGGGGTAATTTTTATCTTCTCTTTGTACGTATTCCAACCTCACATGATGCGTGTCTTCAAATTTTACTTTGTGTGTCTTCAAATTTTATGGGCTTCTAGCCCTCTTTGATGTTTGATCTTAATTTTTCCTACCTGGGCTTTTAGACCAATAGGTGTGGGCTTTGTCCTTATGGGTTTCCCGTGTTTGGTTTCTTACCAAATTTGGGGATTGGGTCTTGGATGGACATATGATAACTCTTAGCGATGTAGATTCTTTGGGTCTCGGGCTACGAATTTGATGTCTTCATTTCTTATTCCTATTAATCTTTGTAATATTTTCAGAGATTAACGAAATTTTTTCGCCTTTCAAAATAAAAATGTTGTTTGTACTTGTTTTGACCTCATCGCCCATCTTAACCTACTACAAAGTTGTACCATTTTGCATCTTAAATGGTCTATATAGTACGAGACTGGACATATTGAGAAATTTAGGAGAGGTTTCTGATACTGTTCTTTCTTTTTTGTCTTGATAACCGGTGATTGGGCAAAAAACTAACTCGGGGGACTAATCCTGGTTGGCAAAGCCAGTATGGATTGGCCGAACACAGAAATTGATGGCACGCTGGTGGTTTTTAAGTAACTCCTGAAATATGTTAATAGCATTTATATGTGCTTCTACTCATATACACATATACATCTATATGTCTATGTACTAATAATATAGCTATTTAATTCAAAGTGTTCCTGTTGAGGATTGATCTGACTAAAACATTAACCATTGTGATGTTAGTGAATGATGCAATGTTGCCTATAAGATTAATATACATAATTCTGAGATCAAATCCTAATGGCGATGCATGCGTTGTTATGCCTCAAAAACGTATGATTCCGAGTATAGGAACTATTCAATGAAACCATCACTTAAATTTGTTGTGCTAAGTCTTGCCATTACCTGAAATTTAACAGAAAGTTTAATTACATGTGAACCAGAAAATTTTATGCTCTGATTTGTCCATGAGATTTCATCGGACTTTATTTGGTGCTGCTACTGTTAATTGAAATGATATGTAAACTTATTTTCTTCCTGCCAAGCTGGAGTTCGTTGCATCCTATGCATTTCAAGAGGAAGAAGAGTATGGAAGAGCTGGATCCACCAACATCTGTTGTTGCTTTGGATTGCGTCTTCATATGGTTTGCTTTTCCTCTTTCTGTTTTCCTTCATCCGACCTTCAATTTCTAATCTTCTTCCTCTTTCGCTATGCAAATTTGTTGAGTTAAAAAGACTTTCAGCTAACAATAGGTATCGCCCTATCCCATAAGAATGTGACAAGAACTATTGGAGCTTTATTCTGGTTCAAGAGCAGAATCTGCACATTTCTTAAAGCATATCATGACATACAATAGTACATTTTCATTTTCATTTACATCGCTGCAAGTCAATCTTTTGATCCTCCGTTTCCACAACAGTGGCAAGGAATCGACACTTTTCGAACTGAAGGGCATATTTATCATTACATTGATAGCCTTCTTCCCTCCGCTCAAGGTAGTTAAGGGCTTTGTGGAGCTGTTTGGGTTAAATTTGTAGTTGTACATTATTTTGTAAAATGCCATTCATTTGTTAGTTTTGGTGTTGAACTTGACACCACTGCCAACAAATTTTTTTTTGGGCTTAGTTACTTGAAATATTTGGTTCCTAACTCCATCATATTGTGGCCTATCAAAAAAACTCCATCGTATTGTGTGTGAATTTTGTGTTTTCTAAGGCTGTTGGTAAGGTGTTGCCTCCATTAAATGGAAAATTAACTCAAATGGCTTTTCGTGTTCCTACCGTCAATGTCTCATTGGTTGACCTCACCGTGAGACTGGAGAAGAAGTAAGGATGTGACAAAATCAAACCTGCTATAAAGTAAGGATTGCAGAGAGAATGACTTTATGTATGTTGTAGAGCTACCTCCTTGTTTGTTATATTTCCGGACAGTTAGTTTTTCTGAATACTAATCCTTTGTCTCTTTCAATGGATTTTTCGGTTTATGTTTATCTTTCTCGGGTGGTTTCCAGAGAGGAGTCGGAAGGGAATCCTGGGATGCACCGAAGATGATGTGGTCTCGACTGACGTTGAAGGAAACAGCAGGTAAGTTACATGAGTTCATGTTGTCTTTCTCGAAAGCAAAATCATTGGCCCTTGCTACAATAATTGATGGGCACTTCCCTAATTTTTTCCCCAAAAAAGTACCGATGAGTTTGAAATGCTGCTTTTTTTTTTTTGTTTGATAGGCAGTTTGAAATGCTTGTTGATGAGATGCCAGAAGAACAATCTTCTAATTAGCGAATTGAATTACTTTGTGTAGGTTGTTGCCCTATAGAAAAGGACTGATATACCATGCATTTATTGTTGAGTTTACCGGTCAAGCATCTTGGATGCAAAGGTTGGCTTTGCTATGAATGGATACTTTGTCAAACTGGTGTCCTGATACGGCAATGAATGGGGTTACAGGTAACTTTCTACATTCCTTTGGACAAGCTCCAATATAATGCATAGAACAACAATTTCGTTTTGTGGTTGTCACTCCTTTAGTTTTTGTGGTAGCTACATTTTTTTATTGTTCTTGCTAGGTATGTATTTTTAACTTCGTTTTTCAGTGTAAAAAGCTTTGATGGTTAGAATTGCGTCTGATTTGTGATTGAATGACTTTATTATCTAATTTCTATACGAATTGGACTATTTTTTCTGTTTGTCGTGTTTCAGCTCCCGTGTTGTTGACTTCATTGTCCACATGGCAAATACCAAGTAACATCGATAAAAACCAGCACTATTAAGCACATGCTTCTATTCTGGAAAGGGAAAAAAAAAAACAATTCGCTATTTATACTTTAGTTCTCCTACATAGGGACGAAAACGTCATGCCTGTAATTCAGACTTCAGATAAGAATATTAGTTACTATGCTATGGGATCTATATGATTATTCAACTTAATTATTTGATATACATAATCGTACGAAATGTATTTATAGTGGTAACATAGCAGATCTAACGAAATGTTTGCATTTGAATTGGCTATCCTAATTCATTTAATTTCATCAAAAATCAAAGCTGAATGGTTTGGTAACATAGCAAATCTAATGAAGTGTTTGCATTTGAATGGGCTATCCAAGGAAATGTATTTGTAATGGTAACAAAGCTAAATAGTTTGGTTCTATTGTTTGGTTTTTGATCATCTTTTTGCTCTTTAATAATTTCTCTGTTCAGCTGCGATTCATATACAAAGTTCAGTTTTGGTGTTGTCCTCCTAGAGCTAATTGCCGGCTCAAAACCCATGGACAAGTTTGGAGACGGAGTGGACATAGTGAGATGGGTCAAGAAAACAATATCGGAGCTTGCTCAATGGATACGCACTAACAAGCATCATAAACATGTTCAAGATTGCCTTCATGTGCGTCGTCAAGAGGCCTATGGTGAGGAAAGTCGTGCGCATGCTCACCAATCTTCCTCTGTCCATTGCGGCATTGCCTCTTGTCACGATTTAGCATTTTGGGGTTGCAATGGTGTTTGTAAAACAATGTAATCAGTAACTTGCAAGTTATGATATGAGTATATGAACGTTTGATGTTGGATGTTAATTAAGTTTTGGAGTTCTTATGTTTTGTTAATTACAATTTAATGTTTTTTATTTCGCTTCAAATAGGTATATATGCAGTTGAGTTCCTTGCATTACAAATTCACTTGGGCTATGGGTTTCATAATATGTTGATTGTGTATTCAATCTCTTTAGTGTACGTTGCATTAACTTGCAAGAGAATCACAATCATTATTAAACCATCGAGCATGGGCGAGCGTGCAATGCACGTTGTTAAGAACCTAGTATAATCATGACGTATTATGCGATTGTATACGATCCTGAGTTCAATTTAAGTCATAATTAGAACGGGACTAGATGTTTACCAAACCAAGAGGACCAAGCTGTAAGCTAAAACAAAAAATCTACTTCAAAAACTAATTTCTTTCCAGGTAATTTTAGGCTATCAGACATAGTGAATCTACTCAAAATAGAGGAAAAAAGTACATTTCTAAACTTGGCTCCGTTTGTTTCAATGTAAATATTTTACACCCGAAAATATTCTCCATGTAAAATGGTTTTGCCAAAACTGAACTTTTTGCTTTTATTTTCTAGTGTTTGGTTGATATTTAGAAAATGTTTTTTAAACACGCAAACTTCTACCTTAATCGTATGTTTTCTTTTTAGTACTTCTGATAACATTTCTATTGGATCAAAAAAACAAAGAAAAAAAAGAAAACATTTCTCTATTCAGGTATCATCTCACTCCTTCAACCTCTCTTCTCTCTTAATTTACCTCTCTGATTTCACCAATTAAATACATAACGCTCTGCTTTTAATTTTACTAGAGGCTGGGGCACACGCGATGCGTGTGCAAGTCGGATTTCCACAACATTTTTGTAAAAATGCTTCTCACTTATCGTTTGATCAAATTTTTACAAATGTTGTGAAAATCCGACTTGCACACGCATCACGTGTGCCCCGGCCTCTAGTTTTTTTTAAGAAAGTACAAAATCCACGAAATTTTGACAACCACTGTTATTCTCTCTTCACTATTATTCATTGGTAATCACGTCCTCTAAATCGACCATTAGTAAGAGTAAAAAAAGCAGTATCCAGACCACATAACCGAAAACCGAACGAAGCCATAATAATTTACTTTGATAAATTACTCAAAGATGGCCCAGGAAAGTGACGCCACATAATTAAAAACCGAACGAAGCCATAATAATAGATTACTCAAAGATGGCCCAGAAAAGTGATGCTATGGCAATAGATATACAAACGGATATGAGTTCTGAGAGGATAAGAAAGGTATGTACCATGGAGTAGGTGGAGTATGGCTCCGGTTCAGTTCTGGACTGGAGTAGAATGAAGACTGGAGTAAAACCTTTCCTAGGCAGCGTGGACATCTATGCACAGGTGTGCTTCAGTGGTAAAGTAAAACAATGAGAGAAGAATGGAATAATGGAAAGAAATGAGAGCAGTTAAAGAGACGTGGGCATGGCAGTTGGGAGAGTTTTATTTGGAGTCTTACCGTTTTACCCCTACAGTTTTTATCCACATAAATTATAGGTTTGAGGGTATTTTTGGGAATGAAAAAGCATGACAAAAAAGGGGGACACCAAACTGGTGCTCTCCCTTTATATATTAGAATAGATTTTTCTTGTCTATTCCTTTTTTCGATCATTTCCTGTTCATATTTGTACTTTGGCATGTAATTAATTTGGACCCAAAGAGTTGTGCTCGCCATCTCCTTTAATACACACACACACACACCCCTTCACCTGCAATGCAAACAAGTCAAACAGTTGCTATTTATACCCTTCTTTGTTTTTCATTTACACAAATTATTATCATTATTATTATTATTATTATTATTATTATTATGCACGCAACTTTGGAGTCCCCTTTGAGAGCTTTGGAGTATTTCTTTTTCGTGTGCAAGGAGGAGGAGGACGACGACGATTAATCGTTGCCAAGCACCTGAAGAACTGTTAATTGAAGAAATCCTCTCGAGGTTGCTTGTCAAATCTCTAATGCAATTCAAGAGCATCTGCAAAACATGGTGTGCTCTTCCAACAAGCCCTAGCTTTGTTGCCTCTCATCTCGAAAAGGATGCTCCTTGAAGGCTGGTCACTAGGAACGCTAGCCAGAACGGTCTCTTGGTTGGGCATGATGGCTTTCACACATTCACATCTAATCTATATTGTGACTTTCAACCTGTGAATCTTACTTTTGGGTTTGACGGGAAACCAGTTTTAGTTTTGGGTCTGTGTGACTGCATATTTTGTGTAGTCTGGAGGGCCAATATTTGTCAACCAATCGTGTATGGTATCCAATAACAGTGGTGCTACAGTTCCCGACCAAAAGGATCCCGACGCCCCGCCGGGCACACTCTAGCGGAATTGTTCCTGACCTTCCATTGCTTTTGTACGCGCAAAAATGTAGGTTAAGGTTAACTCCTTTGAGCACTGTAATACTGAATATGTGTCATACATCCTGTCATTATCCCTAGCCAATAAGAAAAGCTCCTCCGCCTCCTCCAAGTCCAGGCTGTCAACTTCCATGCATCGAGGAAGCCTGACAAGCCAAATAAAAAATGTGAGGTTATCTTAAAACATTGTCAATACTGCTAATTCCCATGATCAAGATATCAATCAGGAGTCACAGTTGGTTCCTCTGATATATGAAACACGGATACTCTATTTTGGCCTCCGTATCATGTATTGTACGCGTATGAAATACGGATACACTTGAATATGTATCCGATACGTTTTTTAGAGTATCTAAATTTTTATTTTATTTTTTGGTATTCGGATACGTTTTGGATATGTTTGGGATACGCTTGGATACGTTTTGGATAGGCGCAAAGATAAATATGTTATTTCTTAAAACATATGGGTTAAATTGCAATTAGGGCTATATATGTTTCTTCTCCCCTATCGATCAGAATCAGAAATGAAGAAAAGAAGAAAAGGCAAGAAGAAAGAAGGTGATTTCGTCTCATCTCTCTCCTCTCTGTCGTCTCTTTCCTCTCGCTCTGTTGCTGTGTATTTTTATACTGTGTATATACAGTATATTTATTACACACACGTATATATCATCTCCTCTCTCTCTCATTTGAGATTGAAACCCTTATATATACACTAGAGGCTGGGGCACACGCGATGCGTGTGCAAGTTGGATTTTCATAACATTTGTGAAAATTTGATCAAACAATAAGTGGGAAGTATTTTTATAAAAATGTTATGAAAATCCGACTTGCACATGCATCGCGTGTGCCCCAGCCTTTAGTACTCACTGAAGCAAATGATTATTTTTTGTATAAGAAACTATCCGTTCACTGTGTATCCTCCTGTTTGAAATATGCAAGTTATCAGTAAGATTAGAAGTTTATTTGATAAGATTAGAAGTTTATTTGGCAATGAAAATTGAGAAAAATAACTATACGTAATTTTTTAATTACGAACCTGGGTGGTGTCGTTGTTGGTTGTAGTTTGATTGTCGTCGTGCCAATTGTTGTTTACGTTGGTCATTGCTTAAAGCAGCTCATCTTTCTCTAAATCTGTTACGCCATCTCAATCTGTATTGATCATGAGTAGGTGGCGTGTGTTGTTCTGGATTGAGACGTTATCGAAGGGGTCGTTGGCTGGCACGATTATGTTCTCGTACACGTTGTAGCCATTCTGTAGATATTTGCTCTGATCTATCTCATGTTTCCTCCTCCGTTGTGGAACTTTCCATCCGCGAAATGTTGCATTTCTGTTTTTAAAGTGGAGAATTGAACGTGGAGTGTGGGTTTTGAAAGTGGAGCGTTATTGGATGGAAGCAACTGCATGTATTGAGTCTTGAACGTGGGAGGAGGGATTTTTAAGGTTTTGGGTGGTGGAACACGTGTAAAGGGGGTTTTTTGCACAGGTGCTCTTGAGTGGTAAAACAATGAGAGAAGAGGTAGTTTTTGGGTTTGGTGGGAGGGAAACTGACAGGGGGTGGGTAGTTATTGGGTTTTGCTGGTTATTGGTATTGATTTTGCCAATTATGCCCTTACAATTAAGTATCTAATGAATTCAATTGGGTGTACAATTTTGGAAATGAAAAAGCATGACAAAAAAGGGAGACACTAAACTGGTGCTCTCCCTTTATATATTAGAATAGATAGATAGATACATATACTCTATTTTTTTAACAGTCAGTCTGAGACTGTTCAAAATTATATATTTAATATATTATATTTTTTATTCAAGATATTGTATCCTACTTTTTGTAAAAATCACGTATAAGTAATAGGGCTATGTATGCTTTGTTAATTTTATTGATCTTTTGCTAGAGTATATAAAGAGGTTACAAGATATGGCTTACAATGAATACAAACTATTTAAACAACATTTGGATATACTCTATCCTAACTAACAAGCTTCATGCAGGGACTTTGCTATGGTGAAGGATTTTAATCCTTATCCTTTACAGTGTCCACATATCGTATCCGTGCTTCTTAGCTCTCACATATACTATAAGCTAAACAAATTTCCCGTTTTCTGTTCAGTTCTCTATGACTCAACTTCATTTACGTACGTAACAGGTTCGGTTCCTTGATGTTATACTGAAAGATACAGATATAGTGAAAGCATTACTGGAATATCTATTCTAACTAGAGGCTGGGGCACACGCGATGTGTGTGCAAGTCAAATTTTCACAACATTTGTGAAAATTTGATCAAATAATAAGTGGGAAGTACTTTTACAAAAATGTTTTGAAAATCCGACTTGCACGTGCATCGTGTGTGCCCCGGCCTCTAGTATTAACCTATTGTAATAGATAAACAATAATTAAATTCTCAAAAAGTCAATGGAATTGTTATATAATGTAGTAACAATTAACATGTATATTCATATCTATACATTACCATGCTAATAGCCACTGTTTTGCTAATGTTGCTGCCGCCACTAATTTTGCCACGATCTAATACCTAAGTACTCTTCTATAAGATTTCGTAAATCAATCGTGTTAGCTCTCACGGAGAATATCCATTTTGAACAATAGATGCCTATCTTTACTATCTGTTGTGAACAATAGATGCCTATTTTTACAAATTTTGTACAAATCCGACTTGCACATGCATCACGTATGCTCCGGCCTCTAGTTATAAGCAATGGAGGCTTGTGCATATCAGATTTTGATCAAATTTGCAAAAATTCAATCATACAATAAACGGGAAGCTATTGTAAAGTATGACTTATGCACGCATAATATGTGTCTGGCCTCTAGTTAAGACTAAAACCTTAAGTACAATTACAAAATTTTCTTTAATTTGTAATGAGGGCATGTGCACGTTTTTTTTTTTTTTTTGGGTTATATCCTTCCCCATACATAGAGAGAAACTAATCCCTCCCCATACATACAGAGAAGCTAATTTTTTTAATACAAAATTGAAGACACTCTTTAGTCCCTTACACATGCATGGAATGAGAGATTAGCTTTTGGATTCTTATGTTACAAAATATTGCTTCTGTCCCTAAATAGATGACCGACACGCAAATCTAGACCATTAAATAAATGCATTCTTTTCATTCAAAAAATTAGGAAAAAAATTAGAAAAAATACCTTGGTATCCTAATTTTAAAATACCAAATTCCTATGGTCACACCTAATAACATAAAAAAAGGAAACCCACTTCAGTGTTTTGGAAAAGTAGGAAACTGAAAGAAATGCAATTTTTTTTTTGTTCTGAAAAGAGGAGTTCAATGTAAACAGGAATCAGTTCACAATAGAAATGTAGGAATCTAAAGTACCTGTGGTTTGCACAAATCAGATAGAGGTGAAATAGTAATGGAATCACCTCCATAAAATATAGAAATTTCTGGAATTCTAAAACTGCAGGGGTCTTTGAAGGGTTCTTTGGATCATTGTCCAAAGGTTTTTGGAAGGAAAAAGTGGGAGAAGAAAAATTGTGGAGGGAAAAAGTAGTAAACAAAGCTACAAAGGATAATTAGAGGAAATGTACCTTCTAAGATCAGTCGTCAGCTTTCTTCAGCGAAGTGCAGTTTGCTCAATTTGGGAAATATTCGAACAAACAATAATCGGAAAGGTATTGTGCATATTTTGACAAAAATAAAAATCCGATTCACACGCACATCGTGTGTGTGTCCCCGCCCTTTAGTGTAATCATATTGGAATAAAATTATATACTGAAGCCAAAGTAGAAAGCATGTGTTTTCATTCCACTTCTATCCCAAATTTATGATCCTCTTTGCATATTTTTTTGGGACTCGGAGTGAGCCCATATGGAGCGGTGGAAATAGAGCGGTGAAAACCAAAAGAGAAGTGAAAATATACTGTACATAAAAATTCACTGATCTTATTTTTCCTACAAACATAAAAGTTAATAGATGAGATATACAAACGAAGAAATGCAAACGAAAAAACTAAAAGTAGGAGAAAGGGGACTATATAGCAGTACCAATCAGATTTTGAGGGGACTATCTTCTTCTTTATGGAGAAGCAGCGCCGTAGAACAGAAGGGTGAAGTCGGTGGTGGCCCGGCCGGTGGGTTTCAATAGGGTTGAATGGAGAATGAGGAACATCGATGGATAAATTACAATAGAGAGAACGTGGGTATGTAGGCAGTTTAAGGTAACTATTTTGGGGAGTTTTTTGTGTGTGTTAAAATGTCAAATATATCCCCAAAATTAACTGTTTTGTTTTGTGTGATTTTTCTCTTAAGAGGGTATTATGGGAAAGAGAAATACATGACGGGGGAGACACCATATTGTGCTCTCCCTTTATATATCTATTCTAATATATAGATAGATCGGGACCCTTTCCCAAAGGACACAACCCTTCATACTTCCTTCCATCAAAGAAGTAATAGGCACCTATTGATTAATAGTCGCAACCTTACATATGAATGGTCACTAAATCCATTTATGAATAGTCACCATATCTATTCATGAATAGACACCAAACATTTTCACGAATAGTCACCAACTATTTAAGCAATATGTCATTTAAATCTAATACCCATATTTTAGTTATGAACATAAATACTACAAAATATAATTAGGATTGATGTGGCATGTGAGCCACATAAATAAATTTCAACATTCTCCCACTTGGCTCACATGACAAATCAACCAAAAAACTGTTGGGTAAAAGATATTAAGTATTGTATATGGCTATACAACAACTGCCCAAATAATTAACGGTCAATAGTAGAAAGATTGAACACGAATCATGGCGGTTATGCTATATAAGCAAGCATTTCCTTCCATATATTACGATGAACAAATCTCTCAAAACTTTATGTGGTATCACCTGCAAATCATGACCAACTAATAGTCACTCAGGGTCCGCTTTATTTATCCCAACGGATAACTATATACGTACTTCATACCTTATGTGCACATGTACGTCTTTATTCTCTAAGAACGCTTATAATGTGACAAAACTTTAATTGAGCATCAATATGAGAGAAAATAAATATAAAATGAGCTAAAAGCCATGTATTCACTACATGACATAAACACTTTGCCGGCAATAACTAGCTCAATACGTTATGCTCAATGGTCACGAATTATGTTTATGAACTCTTTCTCTCCCCTAATGAGGTACATTACGTCGATATTCTTTATTTGGCTTTCATCTTTATCTTAGAGAACAAAATTATAGCCAAAGTAAACTTAATAATGGTTCAACATAACATCGACAACTTGTGACCCATATTGCATGCTAGGCTAGTTTCATAACTCCCACTAATTCTGCCATTCATAATAAACATCACTATGAATTGGATGTTAATACCTTGGCAAGAGATTTATAAGTTAACCTCAGCCAATTACTCGTGATTAGCATGCATGTACATGTACATGTAGTTCTTGGTTCTTTATAAGTACTTCACAATCTTTATTTGTAGCTTTCTATACCATGTTTACTTGGATATAGATCCAGTAAATCCTTAGCCAATATCTATACAGTCCAGAAAAATGTGCTTGCTCTCACTAACTTTAAGGAACATACCTTTGTCTCTACTTATAAACAAAAGGCTATCTTTTTGCAAATTTCTTTTGGATGCTATCCAAAACCTTATTGGATCTTCGCATAAACGTGTTAACGGCATAAATGGAACTCCAAATACTCTTACTTTGAACATTAATTATAAGGGACTAATTCTCCCACTATTAATGTTCAAACTTTTATCAAACGCATGAACTTAATCATGTGGGTATGATGCTTTATCCACATAGTGCAAAATTATGATCCATGCATCCCAGACTAGAAAACTTCTTAGGCAATCAATAAAACTTTCACAACTGATAGTAAAATACAAGAAGCAACTTTAAGAAACATGAATAGCTACAATAACCAAGAAACAATGACTCTCAATATTTTGTAAATTCTAACCTTCATATGGGTAGAGGTGCAGCACGCATGAATTTACGCAACACTTTATGAATAAGATAAATAATCTAAACAATGAGAACAAATTCTTCGTACCTGTGGGCATAGGAAAAGTTTATTCTCGACTTCCAAATGTTTATCTTACTCAACTTAAAGTTTCAACTTTTATGCGAATCTATACCTAAAATAAAGTAAACTCAAACCTCCCTGTGGACAAAGGCTGCAATATGCACTGAATCTACTTCACAGCAACAAGACTAGCGAAATTCAAACATCAAAATAAAAATTCCATAACATGAGAACATAGAAATTTTCACAAATGAATTAGAAGAACTAATTATTTTCCTATGGGCAAAAATAATTAATTTTACTGTCACACCCCATCCCGGAAAACACCACGCTAAATTATTTTCCGAATGGGATGGACCCACACCTTGGCCCTGCTCAAACAGTAAATAAAAACACTAGCCAGGTGTCCAACTCATACAAAAAAAAAAAAA
>BPLS01029478.1:0-16830 GCA_019656275.1 Rhododendron kiyosumense | reverse complement strand
GGGGGGTGGTCGTGGTGTGTGTGTGTGTGTGTGTGTGTAGGTAGGGGGGGGGGGGGGGGAGGAAGCAATTTACTTCCTTTTGGGTTTAAGGGTTTTATTGTACTTTATCAATCATTTTACTTCTACACCCACTTACGCACCTATTTACATATCTATACTTACAATTGAGATAGAGCCCGCATACACTACACATTCAGTATATGGGGGCCCTATCTCTATTGTGAGTATGAGTGTATATATGGGTATGGAATTAGAATTTTTGTTTATTGTAACCCACAGTAAACATCCTGACGAACCCTGGAAAACGTGAAGTCTATGGGAAAACAATCACATAGACCATATTTGCACAATTTTTAACATGCTTAGTGGCCGTGACTCATCGATACCTAAATACTACTGTAGCAATTCATCCGATGCCAATGAAGCACGGACCCTCATAATTAGCTTATTGTGTAAATTATTATACATGTTGAGTTCCTAAACTTTTGTGGGGGGCATACATGTTTGCTTATACTGTGAATTTGGGATTATAATCTTGTTGTGAAACACATCGTAAGGGTCTAATCAGATCAATCTAGGTGTGCAAATTAAAGCTTTTTCCCGCCTCCTCTTATAAGAAAATGAAAATAAAAAAAGCTGATAAAAGCGAAATTTTGCAAAATGTGAAGACAAGGAGTATAAAAGACTCGTGACAAGGAAAGTAAGTTCACTCTCTTTTTTACGATCTAATTAAGGTATTTCCGAGTATGAGGCCGCCATCGAAATAAAACCATCCAAATCTATTGTACAACGCGTGCAATCATCAAAAGGCTTTTTACTCCCCAATAGGCTTGCAATTGAACTTAATTGATCGCAAAAAAAACTCAAAGGTTTGGCTCGTTGTAGGCTCAACTTGGCTCGGCTCAATTTATAATTGAGCTCAAACAGACTTTTTGGCTCGTTTGATAAACGAGAAGATCAAGTTAGTTGCAGCTCGACTCCTATAGATAAGCTCGATGGCTCGACCCTTGCTTAGGGGCTCCACTTGTATAGAGTCTTGGACCTCTTGGTACTCGAACCGAGCACAAGTTATTAAGCTCTAATAGAGCTTGAGCTCGAATATATGGGCTTGGATCGAGCTCAAATTCAATAGATTTTAAACGGTAAATAAGTCGAGCTTGAACATATTTTTCAAATCTCGACTCGATTCTTTTTTATCCCTGATCATCCTGATGAAGCAAATTTTGTGAGCAGATCGGTGAAAAACGTACCACCAAGAACACCATTCTTAGTTATGTCCTTGGGTTTTTCATGCATTAGCGAGGTCTACATTTGGGATATTAGGCGAGTACGTAGTAGAACACAAAATTATTAAATGTGGGGACATTTGATTGCTATTCATCCCCCATAGCGAAAGAAAAAGGATTAGCAGGTAACGGCCCGATTGGATGCAACATAAGGAGGGTGGATGAGGACATCCGAGCGGATGATGAAGTGATGTGACACATTTGCCTTTGCTCACATCACCCGGATTAAATCATTCCAAGTCACTGTTAAGATAATTTAATCCCGCTCAGGGGTATTATTTATTGACACCCTTTGAGGTGTCCATAATTAGTCCAGGTGGATGAGGCCCTCCTCATCCTCCCTACAAAATAATCAATTTTTTTTTTGATCGGTTGCAAAATAATCTTATTCTCCTATTTTATCGTTCATTCAAACTAAATACTATTTTATTCCTCTTTTTAATACTTTATTCAAACCAATTACTCCATAATATCCATTACTATCCTATCTCTTATGCATAAATAATTATTCCAAAACTCATACTGCATCCAATCGGACCATAAGGGAAGAAAAGTGCTATTTTTCCATATCTTTCGACTCTCGATGTTGGGCTTCTAGAATAATTAATTACAGTGAGTAAAGCACCAAGAAAATACTTTTCTAATTGGAGGATGAATCAAATAGAAATAATGGAAGGATCTACAAAGGCAAGAAGAATTAGTTGGGGGATAAGTTTCATGTTTTTCAATCTCTTTGATGAGTCGACATTGTAGTATATAAACAGAAAAGGGTTTGGAGGAAGAAAGGTTATTAACCCCAAGCAATAAATTGTGGTAACAGTGGCCTTGTCTACAACATCAGGTGCTAGGACTTATCAAAAAAACATCAGGAGCTAGGCGGCCGGTGGTGGTTTTTGATGACTAACTCATTGAATTTGAGTTGAGTTGAGTTATGTCTCTTAATCAAAAGGGTGCATACTAAAGTTCGAATCAATTATGACAACTCATCAATGTCAATTGAAGCACGTCGGCATGACAACATGTGCAATCTCTTTAATGAAGTTGTCGATTTGGCGGAAGATAGTCAAAAAAAAAAAAAATAAAGTATGATAAAGTGATGGCATGGTTACTTGAACTAGCTAAAAGGAGAGTTGATTGAATTTTCGATTGTTTGTGGAAGTAATGTGATTTTTGATACTCCTAATAATGATCTTTTTCAATTGGAGATGGAGTTCTACCTTTTAAAGAGAGCACGAACATACCTTGTCCGGTATCTCTTCGTCAAAAAGGGAGACCGCCAACCAAAAAGGAGGCCAAAATAGAAAAAAAAGAAGAAGGCATTGTCCAAGAAAAAGGCTAAGGTATACGTTAATGTAAAGTTACGAATTTTTTTGTATTGCTAATTTCATGTTTCCTATAAACTTTTTATATTTATGTTTCATATAAACTTTTTTTCAGGAGGTTAGGACTCAAGAGAGGTTGGGACACAACAACTATTTTTTTTCAGGAGGTTGGGACACAAGAGAGTATGATAAATGTTAATGTAAGAATTTTTTTGTATTATTAATTTGTTCATGTTTTCTATTACATTTTTTATGTTTCTGTTTCATGTTAAAATATTTTTGTTGTTGGGCAGAGTTACCCAAGTTATATGGGGCAATTAATGTGACCAAACATTATATCTCATAATATGCGACCAAATATAGCACAAGGCGGAAGCATCCTCCTATTTTCTCGAAGTTTATGCCTAACAGAAACATGCTTTAGCCAATTTATGAACAATTTTTCAAGTTCACAAAGTAACGTGCCAAGTTTTCTAAATAGTCAAATTTGGAGGGGAGGACAATCAAGTATTATCGGTACTCAAATTTGGAGAGGAGGACAATTAAGTTTTTTGAAAGGTGAAGGATAAGGTTGGGGAGGAGCACAACCAAATGTTATGAAAATGATGACTGCCAGGAAGTTAATGGTGAAAAGTAGAAGACATACTTGTTGGTTCAGGAAGTACCTGGTACCTGTGATGTGAAAGTGATTTGTGGTATTGTGGAGGATTTGTGTGGATTCTGTCAGTCACGGAAAGTCTATGGGTACATACATTTATGTACATACACATATACATACGCACTTTAAATCTGTCTCGGGTCTTATAAAAATGATCCGAACAGTTCATTTTGTTCAAAATAGTTTATTTACTGTTTTTGTAAAAAATCAACTCAACCCGATATCGGTAAAGACGTTTACGATGCATTCAAAATTGCTTTAGAATTCAGGTCTGGATTCTATAGCAAAAGTGGATGTTTCATAAACACCTTTATCGATATCGGGTTGAGTTATTTTTTACAAAGATCATAAACGAATTATTCTGAATAAAATGAGCGGCTCGGATCTTTTTTTTAGGACTTGATACGGATTTAAAAGCAATGGGTGCTTGTTCACATAATATTTGTCTATTTTAATAAGACATTATTTCTTCAAGAACTGCAGTTGTGTGAGAAAGTTGGTCACAGCGGTTGATGATCGAGCAACAGAGCAAGCCGCGCAACTGTAAACTTCTATTCATGTGCTTGATCTATCTAATTAACCAATATTATGGATCTTGATCGAGGAGTTTTTCTCAAGTCTTCACCATATTTTTCTTCAGTAACATAGCATGGGAGAAAGATTCAAGAGATTTCTATTGCAGTGTTTTCTTTTTGTTCCAAACAGTGCATTAGGTTGTGGCGAGTGTTGAAATGAGTTATAGATGAATTGGAGATGTTCATTGGAATTCTTTTGCGCTAAAGCATTCCGAGAGATTACACACAAACAAACTCACTTCCACCCAATTTCCAGCCCCTGAGTTGCCGGCTCAGACCGCTTCAATTGATTCTAACCCATGCTTGCTCCCCTGCCACCATCGTTTAAAGAATGACCGTTGTGTAACGTTACTGGTTTTGAATGGATCATTTGGTTACGCATGAAAATAGCGGTGTTAGGGAAATTCTCGTGCGTGTTGATTGATAAGGCTGTTACCTATTGTGTACCGGTCCGTAACGGCTGTTACACACCATTACAAACCTTTACGTAGACAGATTCCGCACAATCCTTGAACGACAAGTCTACAACTACTTCAACAATCACGACATACATTGCAAACCAATTCATTCATCAATCATCGCTGAAATACAAAAAAATCAAGCCCCAAATTTTGATAAAAGGTGGTAAGTTGCTGTAGAAACTGCTTATTCATATAATGCTCCGGAGAGGGAGGAGCCATAGGGGTCAAATACTTAGAATCATTAGACTTTACATATCTCTCTCCACTCATTATACTTTAAAATCTCCCGCAAAATTTAAACCGAACAGTAGCGACACTTGACCTTAATTTTTCCTCTCTCCCTCCTCTAGAATTATTAGACGCTGCCCGAGCATCATGTGATACTCCTAACAAGTCATGTGTCAGACAAATTTAGTGGGTTGGACAACAGGTACATTTTCAATGGATTGTTGGGGGACAATGGAGAGATTGTCTACTGTACACACCCCAAAAAGGGTGTATGGTGTGCCCTTCGTATTTTGAGCCAAAAAATCTCATAAATAACCACAAAATTTTATAAGAATAAGTCATAAAATTCGTATTTTGAACCACAAAAAATCGTAAATAACACCACAAAAATTCGTAAAAGAGGACCACAAAATTTGTAAAAGTAAGCCACAAAATTCATAATTGTAACCACAAAAATACATTTATAAACAACCACAAAATCTCATATATGAGGCCACAAAAATCCATAAAAGTAAGCTACCAAATTCGTATGGATATGCCGTACACACTTCCATAAAGTGAGCCACCAAAACTCATAAATTAAGCCACAAAAAACTCATAAAAATGAGCCACAGATGATTCATGATGGTGTGTTAGCAATTCTTTGACTGTGTGTACTACGTAATCAAAAATGCTACTTGCACAACTGTTGTGTTGGTTGTGTGTGTAATTCTGACCGTCCAGATGTATTTGGACGGTCTAGATTTTTAAAAAATCTTTCCAAGGATAAGTTTAACTTTTATGGGGAAGTGTTTGAGTGAATCTTGACCATTCGTTACAGCAATGAATGGTTAGAGATTGGTTGTGTGTTGTGTTTTACACAACCGTTGTGTGTGTAGCACTTTTGCTACGTAATTAAGCGATGCCCGCTTGTTTTTTTTTTTTCATGCCACATCCATTTAGCTGGCACTGGAACTATATGCACTTTGTTGGTTGGCATTGAACATAGACCACCCCTGACTCTCCTCCGCTTTTAATTATCTAATAATTAAGATGCGCACTTCGCAATATTCAGATATACTATATTAGTTTCTCCTTTTTAAAAAAAAAAAAAAAACAAGCATTTGCATCAAATGCAAGGTCAACTATTAAAAATAGAAGCCCCTACTCTAACGTAAACATCAGGGATTAGGATCTTTTTAAGTACTAATTTCGTGGTTTTGATGATTATTAATAATTATTAAGCTTGATTGTAACATGTAATTATTTCATGCCCATGGGGCACCACACGGCGGTGCCCCAAACTCTTCTCTACCACTCATTAACCTTCAGAATTAATGAGCTAGGTTCATGTTTTTGGCCAAATATCCAACAACATACATATATATATAATGGAACTCATATTCAGTGACGGAGTCAGGATTTTATCCGGGACTGGCTTAGTATTCACTGTATAATTTACCGACCCATCATTCTTGAGGGATTTCCTACCTAAAGCAAAAGAATATTTTGTAATTTACGTACAGTACTACGTACGCCAATGTTCTCAATTGAAATCACGTACTCTTTCAAACTAAAATTTTAACCAATTGTTAAAAGAAAGCTTGTGTGCTTTTTCTCTTTAAATCACTGGTCTATATGCTCTCACAGCTTGTGACGACTAATTAATACTACGGAGTATACAAATTCCTATGCATCGATCTAGAGATCACAATTTTTAATGTGAAAAAAGCTTTCATTCGCCATGTAAATTCACATCAAAACTTGCAGAATTCCGAAACAATAAAAATCTCAATTGCTTTCAAAAGCTTCACAAATATGAACTGAGACAGACAATTTAAATCGTTAATACATTCTCATTATTTTTATAGTCGTGTGTACGCGAATGTAATTTTTTTTAATACAAGAGCATGTATGGACTGTGTGGTTATGAAACAAAGTGAATTGTGACTTGAACATAAGAGATCGAAAAAAATAAGGCTGTGTTCCAGAACCATAAAAAGTTCTTATTTTTTGTGGAAAAAGAAACCCCGTTCCAGAAAAATAAGAAGCTTTCCACTTATTTGGAAGAATTTACATAGGTGCCAATGGGTGCCGGGAGTGAAATCGCACCGGTGGCCACGCCTGGCAGTCTCCGGCCACCGGACGGCCGATCCGAGCCGTCCAAAAATTCTAAAAAAAAAAAACCAAGGGGGCCTTGCGCGAGAATCAACGGCATCCGAGGTGTGTAGGGGGCTTGATCCGAGCACCCCTTTTCCGTGTATATATGAACATCATATATACACGGAAAAGGGGTGCTCGGATCAAGTCCCCTACACACCTCGGATGCCGTTGATTCTCGCATTGACCCCCTTGATTTTTTTTTTTAGAATTTTTGGACGGCTCGGATCGGCCGTCCGTTGGCCGGAGACTGCCCGGCGTGGCCACCGGTGCGATTTCTCTCCGCCGGCGCCCATTATCATAGCAACAGTCTTATTTTTTGTATAAGGCAACTTCAAGCTCAAAAATCATGTATTTATGCAAATAATTTTTCTATCACTATGGATCTTATTTGATAGATCTCATTGAGATCTTTAATACGGTGCAAAAAAAATTGATTTTTTTTTTTCATTTATATTATTTTTGAGTTTGAAAATGTGAAAGGAATTTTTGATTTGAATTTTGTGGAATGCCCCTTATTATTTTTGAATGAGAAGTTGCAAAATAAGTACTTTTTTTTAAGAAGCGTTCCGGAACGGAGCCTAAGAGGGCGATGAACCTTGAGATTGCTCTTTTTTTTTTTTTTTGTTATACATTTGGATACGTTTAAACATTCATTACATATATGATTTCAATTTACCCTTTGGGAAATTCTACATACAGCCCATTGGGCGTTCGTCTGTGTTCCTCACGCGCTAACCTTTTGTCCTCTGCCATGGGATGTCAAACCCCATTGCCTGATTGATGCCTGATTGTGTATGAATGACCCCAACTACAAACTGAAAAGACAAGTTTGACCCTATTTTATCTTTTCCTGTAGTCCTCTAGAAAGAAACTAGTCCCAAAGGTTTTTAAATGCCTTGTTCTTAATGCCTTGTTCTTTTTGAAACTTAAAAAAGAATTTTTTAAAAAATTCTCCCTAGATTCCTCCTAAATTCCTCCTACTTTTAACATTTCTCTCTCTATCTCTCTCCACTCATTATCCCTACTATTTTTCAAAAAACTTTTTAAATTCCAATCCAAACAAGGCATAAAGGACGAAAGACCCGATCTCAATTTGTTTCCTTTGCCACGTGTCAAAATCTTGTATACGTTCACATAACTCAAATACTTCTTCCGTCCAATTAAAATGTCCCATACGAATGTCCCATACGTAGTCCGTGGATTTTCAAACCCCAAAAAAAAAAAATTAGTATATTTTTATATTTTATTTTTTTACATTAAATTAATGTCTTATTTGGATAACATTTTGAAAAAATATTCAACTCAAAAAACACTTATTATTTTTATTCTCAATTATTATTCTCCTTTCTCTGTCTATCTCTCTCCACTCGTTATCCCTATTTTTAATTATTACCCTAATTCTCTCTCGACTTATTATTCAAAAATCAACTCAAAAATTTTTAAAACACCATCCAAACAAAACAAAACATAAAGTACTCAAGAAATATATTTTTGGTCTTACCCTCCACTCACTTGGTGTAGGATAATATATGAGTAATTCCAAACAAATTTGAATATCAATCTATAACTTACAGATATTGATACATTTTTTTCAAATATCAATACTACTTTTATTACCTATTATCTCACCTTCTTTAAGCAGAAGTTTGAATAATCCATACACTTTTTTAAAGTTTGAAAATGTACAAATTTTAGTAAGAAATATTTTAAGTGGGACGGAGAGACCGGAAGGCATCTCAAGTAATCCATTCCTCGTCTTCCTCTCTCTCTACCTTCTCTCTCTTGAATTAGAAGATTGAAAAGGAATTTAACCGTATTTAGAGCAAGTACACTAGATGAGCTTAAATACATTTTTTGCTATTTTACCTAAGAGAAACATAAAAAAACAGTTTGTACCAGATGATGTAAAAGAGAATCTAAAATGAATTTATGAACAATTGTACTCTATTTTTACCTATGCACTATTCATACTCATTTCCATTTTTAATATTTCTTTCTCTCTCTCTCTCCTCCCTCCTTTCTCCTCTCTTTAAACAATAAAGATAATAGAAATGAGTGAAAAAATATATTTTTTAATTGATATTAGGTAAAATAGATAATATTGATGTAGTGTTGAGGGAGATGTGAGTAAATAAAATGAAAAAAGTGCACTATTGACTAACATTTTTACATTTTCATTGATGTACATGCTCTTAGTTCCTATCTCCACCACTTGCCGTGAATTTATACTCCCATTATCATCCTCTCATATGGCCGGAAAATCAAAATCACTTCTCATTATTATATACCATATGACCCATATCTATGGCAACCCAAGAAAGAATTCCATAATTAATAATATGTTTCATCAAATTAAATAAGACGAAGCCCTAAAATCAAAATCACTTCTCATCACAATGTAACCTGTTCCTCTACAGAAATTTTGTGATTCACTAAATTAAAGCTCTGTTTATTTTCCCAGACAAATTTTTTTCCTATTTGATACCCTGAAAGAGGATTTGCTCGTTTTGGGGTTCCTTAAACCTTGTTTACCAAAACCCATTTGAGAGAGAGAGAGAGAGTGTCTATTTGCAGACGGAATGGGATCTGAGAGGTGGTGGTGATTGAATTAATGTGGGATATCGAAAAGGAGAGAAAAAAATTTCAGTGCCGAGCGGGTACCACGTGGTGCCCGCTCGGCCATCTGAGACGTCCATTACATATATGGACGGCTCAGATTTGGAGAGAGTAGGAGAGAGAAAGTGTTAGAATGAGAGGAGAGAGTGTAATTTAATCCGAGCCATCCAAAAATACATCGGATGCTCGGGTGTTTCGAACGGGTGCCACGTCGGCAATACCTGCATGACAATGAAAAATTCCTCAAAAGGAAAAGGGGTGTCCAGGAACTGTTTCAAGGGAAAATTTTAAAAGAGAAAAATAATATGAGAGAGAGAGAGAGAGAGTGTAGAGTTGTAATAAAGGCTGCAAATTTTGCAGCAATGGTGCACAAAAAGTTAGTACAAAAGAGTAACTAGTCAATCTGTAGAAACAAAGACAGAACGGTACTGTTTATTGTAAAACGCGCTTACAGAAATCATTACAAGGACACGCGGAACTCTTGCAATTAAAGGGTCGTTTTTTTATTTCTCACTTTGAAATGCCGCAGTAAATAGCAGGACCCTTATGAAGAAGCGTGGACGGGAAGACTATCTAGATTAGAAGGTCAAGGTGGGATCGGGTTAACATTATGAAGAAGCGTGTGGAGTGTAGACGGGAAGACTATCTAGATTAGAAGGTCAAGGTGGGATCGGGTTAACATTATGAAGAAGCGTGTGGACGGGAAGACTATCTAGATTAAAAGGTCAAGGTGGCACTACTACAAAATAGTATAAAGATCACGGTCTAAAAACTAAAAAGATCTCACTTTTTGTAACAATGTAATACTAAAATGTTATGGACTATAGTTTTAATCTTAGTTATACTAAAAAACTGAGATGGAAAGATTTTTTAATCTCAATAGTCTAAAAAGTGAGATTGTAACTTGAAGAATAGATCTCATTCTCAAAAAACTGAGATTATATATGAAAGAATATATCTCGTTTCAAAAAAAACTGAGATGAAAAGATTTTTTAATCTCAATATTCTAAAAGTGAGATTGTAACTTAAAGAATAGATATCGTTTTTGAAAAACTGAGATTGTATATGAAAGAATATATCTCATTTCGAAAAAACTGAGATAAAAAGAACCTTTAATCTCAATCATCTGGAAACTGATATTGTAAGTTAGAGAATACATCACATTTTCTTTTTAGACTTGAGATGAAAGCTCTTATATAGGAAAAGTTGAAAGTCACTTACCCTTAATCGACTCTGCGCGCAATACCTCTAAATAAATCACTCTCAATCATTTTACAAAAAAATATTTTGTCAAAAAATAGGGTATTTTTGGCGATGAAAATATATTTCGTCACCAAATGGGTACCTTTGGTGACCAAATTTATGAAGGTTGCGTTTCATCGCCAAATGTATTTTGAGTATAACTCTATGCTCAAAACTTCATTAATTAAGATAATTCAAATTGGGTTTGAACAATAACACAAAGGACTACAACCTTCATATTTATCAAAATTTCTAATTTTAATATTTAAAGGTTCAAAATGATATTCGAAATATATTTTAATGTTAAACACATATGTTATTTATTAAATATTTCAATTATATATTGAAAAGTGTGTGTGGTGCAATTGGTTGAAGCTTCTATGCAAAACTCAAGAGACTTAGGTTCAAAACCCAACAGAATAAATAAAGAGGGATTTTTTTCCCTTAGGAAAACGCCACTTTTAATCTCTGATTTTTCAAAAACTGAGATTATTACTCTCTAAACAACCACGGTTTTATAATGAAACTGAGATATTAAGTTATTAAAGGTCACGGTTTTGTCATTTTAATCACGGTTTTTATCCTGTGGCTAAAAGAAATGGACTTTTAGTTACACCTTGATAGACCACGGTTTTAAATGCAAGATTAAAAGTGAAAGATCACATCAAATAACCGAGATTTTTATCTATTTTCGTAGTAGTGTGGGATCGGGTTAACACTATGACGAAGCGTGTGGACGGGAAGACTCTCTAGATTAGATAGCAGGTCAAGGTCGGATCGGGTTAAAAAGGAAAAGGAAAAAGTGTTGCGTGTTACCTGAGAGAGACGCCAAGGAAAAAGTGATGACTGTGTGGGAGCCAGAAGGGACACGGCAATTCATTGCGTCCACCTTGTTGTCCTGTCTTATTTTTGGTTGTGCTGCAAAGAGCGTGTTTATAGTACCAATCAATCATAGCCATTTATTCACGCAATTAATGGTTGAAATTCATTTTAAATTATGCATGACTAGTCACAATTAATTCTTTTCCAAAAAAGTTTTACTAACATCTTGACTGTCCAAATCACTTTTGAACAGTCATGATTGAGTGCCGTAAACATTTACAGCGCAGCTGGAAATAAGATTTTCTGGTTGTCCACATAATCATGATATGAACCGTACGTTGTCTACCACATGTTTTTCTGCATGGGTACAAAAAAAAAAAAAAAAAACCATCCGTTGGGCAGACCTAACGTCTTCTATTATTTGAGAAATCTTGTTTACGGAGGTGTTGTAAGCACTCAATTGTGACCATCCAAAAGTGTTTTGGACGGTTAAGATGTTAATGAAATTTCTATTGAGAAGAGTTAAACTTTTTTCCGTAAAATTTCATTAAAATTCAAACCGTCCAGAATACTTAATTTTGAACGGTTGTGATTGGTTGGTGCTGTAAACTTTTGAACGTCCAGGACACTTTTAAACTTTTTTTTGCCGTTTAAAAAAAAAAAAAGCACCTTCGTAAATAAGTATATCTCCTTTTATATTTTTTTTTGATAGTTTACGTATCCGGATCAACTTGTACTTTGATTAATCTTGGGGATCCTATACTACCACCCATTTACAGAGAGTCCAGTTAAAGTTTCGCTCCAAAGCAGTTGATCATAAGACGTGAGATATTAATGCAACGCAACCTCCTTTTACGAAATTAGTTTCAAGAAGAGATCTCGAACTTGCTAATGATATTCTCTCTTGAAAACACAAACACGAATAGAGAAAACTTTCAATTTTTATTAATCAAATCATAAACAACCCATCTTGCTCTAAGACTTACGTCCTTGTGTATAATGATAGACTAGAAAAACTAGAAAAGAAATAAAATAATGACAAGCAAATCAACCAAAATACGAAAACAAAAAAGAAAATAAAAATCAACCTAATTAAGAAAACCTAACACTCTACAATATTTATGCTAGAATGGAGAGATTACTAACAAAATACTAACTCAAAAATAAGAAACTAAAACACCAATATTTCTAAAATAATTAAAATATCGGATAAGATATTTTGAACATGAGACCTTAAAAAAGATCAAACTCATAAGTCTCATGCTTTGACCACAAAGGCAACCCCTTAATATATGAAACTAGTATTTCCTTTCATCTTTGTCGAAAGTGTTATGTGCCTCCATGCCCAAATTCTGAAACATCCCTTCTAATCCTGGGAAAAATGAAGCCTATAGGAACAAAACCACATAGACAAGCAGACTCATCCGGTTTCAATGAAGTACTCCCAGAGCGGTCCTGAATTTTTGGGGCTTAAAGCGAAAATTAAAAATAGGGCCTCTTTTATTGGACTATAATAAGAGATACAAAAATAGGTGGTCCCTTTACAATTTAGAATTTTTTGGAGGCCTAAAGCGACTCGCAGCACTTTCTTCAGGGCTAGCTTTGAGCACTCCCACACATGCATGTTGTGTAAAACATTATACATGTTATCGAGTTCCTAAGGTGCGTTTGGTAACATTTTCAGTTTTTTGTTCACAGAAAACTAAAAGTAGAATCATGTTTAATTTTTATAGAAATAAAAACAAAAAACATGTTTGGTAATATACTTCTTTTGTAAAAGAGTTACAAATGACAATACAATAAAACATGTTTGGTGGATGGGCCCATCATGTAATGTTACCCATCAACTCATCTAAAAATTTAAGCCGTTAGAGAGATGATCAACTTTATTATTTATATCTTCAACACGCCTCCTCATGTGTAGCCAGGCTCTCCCTCATAAGCGGGCTAAACACGTGTAAATATTTTAACATTAGGTAGGTGGTGAGTTTCGAACCCAGGATCTATTCCTCACGTGTTACCAGGCTCTCTTTCATAAACGGGCTAAACACGTGTAAATATTTTAACATTAGATAGGTGGACGGGTTTGGTGAAAAAAATAATAAGGAAGCAATCAGTATCCTACAGTGCACGTTTCTAAAAGTGCGCCGGTCGGGAAAAAAATTGCTGGGGAAAACGCCATTTGCGGGTTTTCACAATTTATGGAAACTTTGAAAACGTTTACAGTAAACAAGAAACTAAAAGAGAAAAACTTCTTTACGGAAGTGAATCATTGTCGTTCAAAACTTTTTTTGAAGGTCCAGATTTTAATGAAATTTTTTTGGGGAAAAATTAATTGTGACCGATTATAGTTGAAAATGAATGTCAGTCATTAATCGTCGAATGAATAGTTGAGATTGCGCTGCTCCGTAAACACCCTACTCACGGAGCGGCCATGAAAAAGTCTATCTCAAACTAAAAACAACTTACCAAACATGCTTTCTTTATCAGTTTTCAAAAAAAGTAAAAAGAAAAATCAAAAACTGAAAATAAAAAGGTTATCAAATTTCCCCTAAGAGCATCAGTAGTGGAATAAGTAAATGTGAATAATCAAAGCATGCCACATCATATTTTGATTATATTTAGAGATTGCTAAAGTTAGCAATGTCAAATCCCACATTGGTTATTTTTTTACCCACAATCAAAACCAATGGACCCTCCAAACTTTTTCCCTTCATTTCACACATATTTTTTGAAAAAGCAATTTTTGAAGGGAAAAAAAAAACAGTTTATGTTAAAAAAAAAAGTTTTTCAAAACAAAAAATAGTTTTTCAAAAAATACACACTTTATTCACTTAAAAACTGTAAATACAATTTTGAGAAATTTTGAAAGAATTGTATTTACACAAATAGTTTTGAAATTTTAAAAACTATAAATACAGTTTTTTAAAAACAAATTTTGAGTAAAAAATAGTTTTCTATAAAAGAGTTTTGAAATTTCAAAAACAGTTTTTTGGAAAACACACTTTATTTACTTACGATTTTTAAAATTTTGGAAAAACTTGTATTTTGTAATAAAAAAAGTTTCTGAAAAAAACAGAAAAAAATTTAAAAGTTGCAGTTTTTTTAAATTATTTTTTGAAAACATTGTTGAGAGAGAGAGAATGGAAGAGAGAGAAAGTTTTTGTGTAATGTTGATGTACTTGATTGAGAGATAAATTTTGGTTATTGATAAAATATTACTAGCTTTGATTATTGAAGAGCCAAAATTTGATGAGTTGTTAAGAGGTTGCAAGGTTTGGTTATTTCAATGTGAACACTTTTTTTATCCAACATTACTAACTTTAACAATTTTTTGTTTTGCTTATTTCACTGTGGATGCTCCAAGCTTTTGTGGAGCTACATGTATTCTTTATATTGTGAATTTGGGATTATAATCTCGTAAAACATATCTTAAGCGTCTCTGATAATTAATTAGTCTACGTGTACCGCGTACAAAAACTTGTTCGGGCCTCCTGTGATTGGAAAATAGTAAAAATAGAAACGGTGATAAAAGCGAAATTTTGCGAAATGTGAAGACAATAAAAAGTATGAAAGACTCGTGAAAGGGAAATTAGTAATTTTCACTCTCTTTTTCAAAATCTAAACTCTTTCGATGTTTCAAAGTATGAGGCCATCAAAATAAAATTAATTACTTAAACCTATGCTACAACGCAGGCAATTATATATCAAAAAGGATCTTTTTCCTCGATAGGCCTGCAATCAAACTGAATTGCTTGCAAGAAACTCGAGATTTGGTTTGTTATGGGCTCAGTTCGACTCGGTTCAATTTTCCTTGTAAACAAATTGATCGAGCTCAATGAATTTTGAACGAGATGAGCTTGAAAATATTCTTCAAATATCAGCTCAAATATTAGATTAGGATAATTCATCACCGAAATACAAAAAAATCAAACCAAATTAAATTTTCAAGATTAAGAAAGTAAACCATTGCAATCAAATGGTCTGTAGTTCAGGTTTTAGAGTGAGACAGCATGAACCCCTGGCGACAATAGTATTTATTAAGTGATTTTTAGTTATCTTTTTTTAAATATTAACTATTGTTTTAAGGTTAGAATGGTTCAGTACTGCAGATAAAATGATAAAAACCAAAAGAGTGAGGATATTATTCACCCTCTTCTGTGGGGGTAAACAAATTCGGACTCAACTTTGCATATTTAATCAAGGTATACAAACAATTCTTGATTGTAGAAAAAATGGGATAGGCGTCTCAACCAGCTGGGTTTACCCCTCCATAAATATAAAAAAAATACTCTGTACATTCGAATCAAACGTCATGGGCTTTTAATTTCAGGTCAAATCACCATTGTATCATGCAATCTACGAATAACGCTACCGTATCCAAATTAGTTAGTTTTCGGTATAAAAATAATTCTTTTTTTGTATTCAAAGAATTTTCCTGTCATATGACTTCGTTTTAGTTTTCATATAAGCTATGTTTCATTAATTTGTACGGGTGGCGATAAAGCCACGACAACTTTTGTACATCGTCAATTCTCTCTGTTCATCGTCTCGATCTCCAACTCATTGTTTCTATCTCATCCATTTTCGGCATTAGCTTCCATCATAGACCAATCTTGGCCCGTCCGCTTGGATTTGGATTTCCATCGTAAGGACACTAATTAATAAGATGTGGATCTGTTTTTGGGTTCTAATCTGTCTTTCAGAAGACAAAAATTAAGGTTTTCAGACATCACCCAACCATATACAATTGATCTACGAAGAAAATATCTAGCCTTTGTTCAGAAAATGGAACCAATTAGATGGGCTACACACAAGTACATGGTTTGGCAATGCATTTACAACCTTCCATTGTTAAAAGCAAATATAAGAAACGAAAATTGTACTTCAAAGACTGATTGAAATGTTTGGATAAAAAAAATAAAATGGCCTTAATGCAACTGTAATAGGCCACACAACGCAATTATCAACCGACCAAAATAAACAAAATGAAGGTGACCTGTCAGATAAAGCTTGCGAAGACAAACAAATGGGGTAACTGGCAATAATTCATAGCACTTAAGACGACCATATTCGTTTTGGGTCTCTAAACTAATACTGCGCATGGTCTTCAATAAATTTTTAATCTTGTTTCTCTGTATATCTCCCTCTGATCATTACCCCGAAAACTACCTCATAACTCAAAACGGAGGTCCAATTGAGCAACCCCACATGGCTTGATTCCTCATCCTAACTGATTGGGAAATTTGTGGTGGAAGTGAACCAACCCCACACAGGGTTTCCAACCGACCAAAATAAATGAAATGAAGGTCACCTCTCCAGATAAAACTGCGAAGACAAAAATTGGGTCACTGGCAATAATTCTTAGTGCAGAGGACTTTTAGCAATTGAGCAACCCCACAGCTTGATTCCTCATCCTAACTGATTGGGAATTTGTGGTGGAAGTGAACCGACCACACATGGTATTTACTTTTTACC
>BPLS01029473.1:1003-15225 GCA_019656275.1 Rhododendron kiyosumense | reverse complement strand
TATGTGAGCCGTTTTGTAATAATGAGCAGTGACTCGATATTTCTGTAATAAATCTCTTTTATTAACGTACCTAAAATTTAGGGGCGTTACATAACCTCGATCATCAATCCCACTCTCCTCAAATGTCTCCTCCAAATTCTCCTCGAATGTTGGCAGGCAAAATTCTTTCTGATCGAACATTCTATAACCCCAATCCATCTCCCACGGGTTGGGATTCCTCTTTGACCCGTTCGAATTCGTTTGATGGGTCCAACTGGGGCTCATGGGAGGAAAACTCCGCTAATACCAACACTGGTACCATCCTGGTCAAGTTCGACCAACCTGACTCTACACCCAATAAATTCCATCACTTTCGAACCCTGTTTGCGAGCCAATTCTTGCCTTTGAGCGGTAACGACATCGTTCACATGGGCATGCTTGAATCCATCTATTCTTCTCTCAAATTTTCTCCTTTCCTAAAACAGAAGGAAAATTATCTTGGGCCTACCCCTTATTGTGACTTTAAACGCATGGCCCAAGCCCAAAAATCCCTTTGGCTCACAGAGGTGCAAACCCCACATTTCCCAGCGGACTTCGAAGAGACCAATAAGCTGGTTCCCCTTCCTGAAGAGCCTGATTGGTTTAATGAGGTGAATAACCTTGCTATCAACACCCCTAACTTCCAATGGCAATACGGTTATTCCATCTACCCTGCTGATACGAGCAAAGTGCTGCAGCTTTCTCCTTCCTGGATATTCACATCCTGGAAGAACAAGTCCCACTAACCAATTTCAAATGGGCTTGTGAAACACTGGTGCTATGTTCCATTCCTTTCGCAGTTTCTTATCAAATTCACTGCTTCCTGGATTTTCTTCCAGTGATCAAGTCATGGCTCGAAGCCAATACTGCTGCGTATTGCTTTAATCAAATCCTTCAAGACTATGCTATTGTCAAAGAAATGATTGAGAAGCTGCATGATCAAATCCAAAGCTTCACCACTGAGTCCTTCGAAGTGGTGCCTGGCCATGCAGACAAGAAACTTCGAAGGCGCTTCAAAAGGCAACAAGTGAAGCGTCCAACAAAGGAGGCTCAACTTCGAAGGAAGGCCAAAGCTTTGGTGCTCCGATTTAGGCCTCTGTTGGAGAAAAAATTGGAATCGGATGCCAAAGAAGATATGAGGAAAATGGAGCTGAAATTCCTCCAATTTGCTTGGAACAAGTTTCATAGCCTTGTTACTTGGTCTTTTCCTCATTACTTTGAGAATAAGAAAGCAACTCCTCAGCACTCAGGCCCTTCGAAGGCCTAATTTGTACTCTTTTTATTTTTTAGGAACTAGCATTTCCTTTGTTTAGTTGTTTTTCTTTTTGTAAATATGCAAATTCCATTTTTGTAATCCAGTATTTTTAAATAAAATTTCCTCTGTTAACAATACACTGGACTTTGAATTATTGTTAAAATAATAATAATTCCAACAACCCCAATTTCCTCTATAGTTAATGAAGAAAACTCCAACGAACCCCAAAAATGTGGGCCCATTACAGGCCTGGCCCACCTACAGAAGTATAAAAGCGGAAATGATTCAAAATCACCCCCTACGCTCTACGCATTCAAGTCTTCTCAAAACCTCTCAAGAACAGAACCCTTTCTTCTCTCTTTTAGAAAACGCTAAACTCTGACTTGAATCAATGGCTTCTTCTAGCATCTCAGCCACAGAACACCCTACTCCTTCTCTGGCATTGAGGCGGTTCGTGTCAAGAAAAGCCCAGGGATCAACTGAAGAGTCCTACCTTGACGCCAGAATCTTCATCCCAAACCCTAAAGAAGAAGGTACCTTCATTTTGGGCCCTCAACTCATAGGGGAAATTCCTGCCTCCCTCTCCCTTTACTACCGTCGACTGGGAGATGCCGATATTCGAGCCTGTTTAGGCCTCGACTGACAAAACTTTACAAGGAAATCATTCCCCTGTTGGCCCACGTTGGATAAGGATTGGAAAATATGGACCACTCGTATATTGGCTACGAAATTGAGTGATTTAGAGAAGGTGGGCTTGAAAAATATTATTACCCTCCTTCAAAGGGGGGTCCCACAAAATTCTTCTTTGATTCAGGTCGCCTTGGCCTTTTGGGACCCATCCTTTAATTTCTTTAGGTTTAACTGTGGCATGATGGCACCCACAGTCCTAGATGTCACTCAAATGCTGGGGCTCATTCCATATGCCCCTCAATTCGACCCTACCAAAGAACACACTCCTCCCGATGGCTTTACTCGTTTGACTGCCACAAACGGAGCTTTTTCCCACTTTTACAACAAGGAAAGAAAATTGACAGGAGAGGTGTCCGAGACTGAATTCTTTGCTTACATCCTCTACACCATTTGCAAGCATATCCTCTGCCATTCTTGAAAAAAGGTGATGAGTGAATTCATACCGTTAGCACTGGCACTTTCTAGAGGTGAAGAGTTTGACTTCGCCTCCTACTTCCTCGGCCACGTATACAAGGTTGGGTCTGACTTCTACCAGAAGGGTTTGAATTACTCTCAGGAAGGGCCCCAATGGTTTATTCAACTGTGGCTCCATGCATACTTCCCTGAGCTGGGTCCCTTCAAAGCACCCACATCACCTGCTGGCATCATCGAGACACCCAATGTCCATGGGGACAACTATATTCACCCAGTGGATGGTGCAACGCAGACCTTGGTGTACTACATGTGCCTCTTTGCTGGACTTGCCTCAGATAGGGAATGGCCCAATCCATTCTCAACTCCTATTGGGCCAGCATGGCTTTTTGACATTCTAGCGGATAGACAAGGAAGGTCCTCCCGAGCCCTCCAAGCATGGAGCAACATTCTCACGGGCAGAGAGATCTTCATATCCTCATCGAACCTCTCCAAATCCCTGGCACATGCAGAGGTATACTGCCCTGCACAATTTGCTAGGCAGCTCGACTTTGTTCAAGGCATACCCATCCCTGTTTGTGGCTCTGTCAATGTTTGTATGTCTGAACGATCATTCATTTCGAACGAGCATTTCCAGACGGGGTTTGCCTAAGCCAGACATGCATTGAGGAGGACAGTTATCCAGGAGTTCAGGGAACCTGAAGTGCGCACAACCCCTGAATTCGACAACTGGTGGCATTCCAATTGCTCCTTCCTCCTAGGGTGTAACCCCTACAAAAGGTTTCTGAACCACATTGGATTTGAGAAGTCTGAGTTTGGACATAGGAGACAAAATGAATCATCCTCCTTTTCCTCAGACAACGAGTATGGACTGGCTGGAGGGATCGAAGACATTGCTGGAGGTGAAGTTGAACAAGAATTGACCCCAGTCGAAGCCTCTCCCATTGCCATGATCGTTCCTCCTTCTCCACCAAGAAGGCAATCCATGAGGGTTACACAAAAAAGAGGTACCTGTCTTTGAACGTAACTTCCCTTTTTGAAACCAAATCTAATTGTATTCAACACTGCAGGTGCTACCTCTTCCTCAGAAGGTGCTTCGAAGAAAAGAAAAATTGCTTCTCAGCCCAAAGAAGTGATTCCAACCAAGCACTATCTCGAGCCCTCAGCTGAACCTCCAGGTCGGGTTCTTTCCTTCTAATTATCCTTTGTCTCTAACATTATTTATCTAGTCACCTACTCATCCCCTTCCTTTCAGCTTCGAAGAGAATCAGGACCACCAGGAGGCGTGGTCCTCAGGTTTCTTCCAGTGATGAAGAAACAGAGACTGACACAGAGATCCTGATCTCTAGGGGTAAATTCCTTCTTTATTCATGATAGTACCTCTTTAGGAGTAGGAGAACTCCATTGCAATTCTGACTCATGAGTTCGAACCAGGTGAAACAAGAACAGCAAAGGAGACCCTTTCCTATGAAAGGAAAAGAAGCCATCCCAAGAGGTCTCAATCCCCAAAGAAACCTTCCTCCCCAGATGAGGTAAACCAATGTATACTCTGATTATGCATACATATTCATGTGTCTCTTGTGCTTGTGACTCATTGTTGATCTCTTTGTAGGCTCAAATGGCATCCCTTGTTGAGGCATTGAACCTAATTCTTACTCCTTGCCTTCAACCAGAAGTGACAGAGCCTTCTCAATAAGTGTCAGAAGATGACCCCTACAAGGTATCCTCTGAATACTCATCTCTTCGAATTGTGAAAGAGTTCACTATAACCTGCCTTTTGTTCTTACAGGCATCTCCTATTCAATCTCTTTATGTACAGAAAGACTTTGTTGGAAAGGATGTTGACATGCAAACTTTACTGTTATTCCTTACCGAGCCGACCTTTGCACAGGTCATAGCTAATTTGGCTCCTTCGAAGACTGTGGGGCCACTCCCAATTTTCAAGAGAGACTTCCCCTCCATTCCCTTATCAGTTTTAGGGGAGGGGCCTCTGCTGACAGACTCCACTCTGGCTTCGAAGAGCCATTTTCCCATGAGTATTGGGGGACAAGATTCAAACTTGACTCCCTCCTCTTCAGATCAGGTATTCTTGTCACCCACACATACTTTTCCTTTCCTGTTTCTTATCCTTAATCTCAAATTATGGTCTCTATACAGGTGACAGGAATGGTACCTGTTTCCGAAAATGAGCCTTCATCCTCTTCTTCTCCAATTGACTTACCTCTAGTGGCTTTTGATATATCCCTCTTCAAAAGTCAATTGGAAAAATTTTGTAATAAAATTGTTGATCCCACTCATTTTATTTCTTCGAACCCCTTAGAAAGCCTTCAACAACTTCTGACCCCTTCCATACCTCCTAACTTGCCTTCCTTTAGAATTAAACATGTTCTTTCGAATGAAGAAGTTCTGATACTAAAAAGTCTTCTAAGGACTTTAAATCATTTAGGACTTCCTACTTTGATTGAGCATAGTTTGACCTATCACTTCGAGGTGTGCTATCAGGCTCTGCTTCTTTCTCAAGGACTTCCTTCCTCGATCAATTCAACTCTTCAAGAGCATCTCAAGCAATTCAATGAATTGATTGCTCATAACTACTTCTTGTCCGAGAGCATTGGCACAACTATTGAGAAGGCCAACAAATTGGAGGCCAAAGCACTCGAGACCGCCTCTCGTCTATCTCTTTATCAATCTCGAAGAGATAAGTTTTCAGAGCTTGACAAGAAGATGCAGCGGTTACAAGAAGAAATGAAGAAGGTCAGGGAGGAGATAGCTGAAGTTTCTAGTGGCTTTTCAGAGCTTGAAGGCGAAGCATTAAGGGATGAGTCAATGCTTTCACAGCTTATCCCTTCCCTTCGAGAGAAATAGAGGAGAAGAGCAGCCCATAAGTCACTTTTGGACGCTAACTCTAGTTCTCTTCGAGGACTACTAACTATCATTTGTGATGTAATAAGTCCTTTTTTGTAACTTTACACAGTTTGTACTTTATTCTTTCATTAATTATTCAATTCTTTTGGGTAAGTACACCCGTAATTAAATCAAACACTGTTTCCTACTTTCCTTTGCTCAAAAAGCTTACTGTGCCAACTCCTCACCTACCGTATCTTAAAGAGTCATAAATGACTACTCCCAAGCTTACTAATATAAATAGAGGTCTCTGGGAAAAAGAAAATTCACAAACATCATCTTCCTCAGCTTTCCTTTCCTTCAGTAACATCCGAACCACACCCTCCAGTAGGGCTTCCAGAAATGCCCATTATGAAGCCTCCTCCAACGTTTTTGAAGAAAAACTTCCAAACATAGCCACATCAGCTCTCATGATATTTCCCTTAAACCCTAAAGCCCCTAGGTATAGACACATCAGCACTCATGATGTGTCTGTATCGGGCTGTTACTTCGAAGACCAAAGAGTCAAACGACAATGGTCTTCGAACCCTATCTACCTACCAATGGAGCTTCGAGCTCTATCTCCCTACCAATGGCTTGTAGGGAGCTTGAACCAAGTCTTAATGAAGCTTGGTTCAAGTCTTTGTATCTCAGTTGGTTGATCCCTAGAGACCCACCCCTGTGATACTATTAGGCCTTAGATAGGTTTCCCAATGTAACCTTTTATGCAAATGTAATGAATCCTTAGATAGGTTTCTCAATGTAATCTTCTGTAACCCTCTGTGTAGATGTGATGAATAAAATTTTTATTCGTATTTCTAGCATTTCGTAGTGACTTTGACCAATGAACTGGTGATTTAGCACTTCCTTATTGTTCTAACTTTGTTCTTTTGACGCCAAATATCAACGTGGATGTAATGAGCATAAAGCAAACCAAAGAATACAGAAAATGAAAATTTTCCTATACAAGTATTCTTTTCATTATTTTATTCTCATTGGGCTTCTCCTTCGAAGTCCTCGAATAAATAACAAACAACGTTGACAACGTTCTGAAGCACGCTGACATTTCGAAGACCAACCAAATGTGGTCTAAATTAATTCATCCAACTCATTTATTTCCAGTGGCTTCTCAGTCGTCTCCTCGTGAGTTGCAAACCATTAATTAACAGAACACATGGCACCCAACGCTCTTAGACCCTTCGTCTTCTGAGCTTTATGTATTTCCATTCATCAATGCTTATAATCATTGAAGAGAATTCTTTGTACGTGTTTGAGTATAAATATACCCATATGTTAATCGGACGTTGTATCCTCTCTCTCACTTTCTCTCACTCCCTATAACCAGCCATGAATACTGATCAACTCATTCATTCTGTCAACCTTGCAAACGAGTTGGCTAACCTAGCCAATATAATTGCAGAGCTCAAGAGGGAGATTCAAACGGAGCTCCAAGCCCTTCGAAGCGAAGTCGACCAGCTTCAAAGCTAATTGGTGTGCGTGGAGACAGCTTCACGTCTCTGCTTGGCCAGGACCTGGGATGATCTTTCAACCGTCCTCTCGGCTCATGAAGCAAAAGGTCCCCCGGAGGGAAGATCTTCTTAAAGATTCTCCTTTGGGATTGTGAGGATCAGCAATGATCTTCACTTTTGTTTTTTGAGCCAGAGTGTTTATTTTTGCGGTCTTAGCAAGCTCTTTTTTTTGTTCAAATCCACTTGGATCTGTTTCAAACCCGTTTGGATTTTCTTATGTTTTTCTCTTTTTTTATAAATATAATGGGAACTTTGGCTGGCAATTCTTGTCTCTTTTATGGCTTCGAATGCTAACATGATAACTTGGTGGAGCATGACCATATAAAGAATTCCAAAGAAAAATTCCTGAACGTCAAACCAACCGACATCATACCACTATGCCACCAATAACTCAAATTTAGGATTTGTTTTGGGTTTAGTCTGAAATAACCAACTTCCCATCAAAACCTTCAATACATTCAAATGAATGAAAAAACCCATTCTTCTTAAGCTATCTCCTATGAAAGAATTCCCATATAGAAGGAATATACGCTTTAAGATGTCTTCCATTTATTTTCCTTCGATGAACATAACCATTCAAATTTCTTAAATGGTACGCTCCTCCTTTTAACACTCTATGGATTTGAAAAGGCCCATGCCATGTTGGTGTCCATTTCCCTAATCCATCTGTTCTAACTCTCCTATCCCTGATAGAAAGGATAACCTTCCACACAAGATCTCCTTCATCAAAGCTTCGAAGGGCAACTCTCTTATTATAACTCCTTGCAACCCTTGCCTTTTGCAACATGATTTGATTTAAAGTTTTTATTCGGGCTTCATCAATATCTTCTAATTCCATGTGCATGGCTTGATGATAAGCCCCCGTATCTAAATTATTTTGAAATGCTACCCTTTGCGATCTCACAGTGATCTCCATAGGCAACACAACATCATGTCCATAAGTTAATGCAAATGGAGTAGTGCTTGTGCTAGTCCTTTTTGTATTTCTATATGCCCATAATGTGTCAAGTAACAAATCATGCCAGACCTCTGGGTTCTGATCCACCATTCTTTGGATCCCCTTCTTAATGATCTTGTTGGTTGACTCTGCTTGACCATTTGATTGAGCATAATAAGTACTGGTATATATTAAAGAAATTCCATGGTTATTAGTAAAATTCTTTACCAATTTGCCCTCAAATATGGAACCATTATCCACTGTTATCATTTGAGAGCTTCCAAACCTGTATATGATCCCTTTTATGAAATCAATGACATGGGTTTGTTTGACCTCCTGATAAACTTGGGCTTCCACCTATTTCGTGAAATAATCAGTAGCTACTAGGATAAATTTATGCTTCTCCAATGAAGGAGGATGAATCATCCCAATCATATCCATAGCCCATCCCCTAAAAGGCCATGGCTTTATTACATATTGCAAATATGTAATTGGCAAATGCTTGAGTGGACCTGTTTTTTGACAGGCTTGACACCCCTTTGCATAATCTATACAATTTTTGAGGATGGTAGGCCAATAATACCCATACCTCCTTATTAACCATCTCATTTTTATGCCAGCTTGATGTGCTCCACAAATTCGTTCATGCACTTCAGCCATTACCTTAAAGGCACTCACATTGCTTAAGCATTTCAAAAGAAGGCCATCCATTCCTCTTGAATAGCTCATTGTTATACATTATGTAGTTTATTGCTTTCAATCTGGTTGCCTTGTCTGCCGCACCGTCTGGCTTGGTTAAATATTCAATCAATGCTTGCCTCCAATCAACCTTTTGACTATTAGGAACATTAATTTCTAATACTTCGAAACCAGCTATTCTGTTTTGCAACATGGGCAGGGATTTTCTCAAAGTTAATTGACAAAACTCCTTTTCGTTTTCTGACAAAACTCTGAAACCAGATGCCATTTGAGCTATTTCATCAGCTTCTTCATTGAAGAATCTAGGTATATAAGTCAAAGTAACCATAAAGAATTGATCCATCAGCTTCTTAGCATGTTGATAATAAATTATCAATGCTGGACTAGTGCATTTAAACTGTCCATTCAACTGATTTATCACTAACTGAGAATCTCCAAAAACTTCAGCAACACTAACTCTGAAGTTAAGTAAGATTTCTAATCCTATGATTAATGCTTCATATTCTGCCTGATTATTGGAACATTGTCCCTCATTTAGTCGAAAACCATATTTGGTTTTCGACCCTTGGGGGGACTCCATAACTATGCCTACTCCAGCCAGTTGAGCAGTTCTTGACCCATCGAACCATAATTTCCATGGCTTAATTTCGACCACAGTGGCTTCCAATGCTCTTGGTGTCTAAAGCTCATTTGGATGATCAGCTAAAAAATTGGCCAAGGCTTGGCCTTTTATTGATTTTTGAGGTACATATTCAAGACAAAACTCAATTAAAAATACTATCCATTTCCCAATCTTCCCACTAAGCACTGGCTTCGAAAGCATGTGCTTAATTACATCAGTTTGAGAAATAACATAAGTTACTCTAGGCAACATATAATGCCTGAGTTTCTTGGAAGCATAAAATAAAGCTAAACACAATTTCTCAACAGCAGCATACTTGCATTCACAGGAGTTTAAAAACCTACTAAGATAATAAACTGCTCTTTCCTTGTCATCCTCATTGTCTTGAGCCAACAGTACTCCTATTGAATCATGTGTTGCAGCTAGGTACAACTTTACTGGCTTTCCTTTGATGGGAGGCGCCAAAACAAGAGGGTTGGCCTCATCATGCTCTCTGGACCACTTGAACTCTTCCCCTTCCTTCAGTTTTAACAAAGAGGAGAAGATTTTAGTTTTTCCTGCAGTATTAGATATAAACCTTCGAAGGAAATTTAATTGACCAAGAAACATTTGCAACTCCTTCTTTGTAGAAGGTGGCTTGACTTCAATAATAGCCTTTGCTTTATTCTTGTCAACTTGTATTCCTTTGTTGTAGACTAGATACCCTAGAAATTTTCCAGCTGACACTCCAAAAGCACACTTTTCTGGATTCAATTTCAACTGATAATGCTTCATTTGTTGAAATGCCTTGTCTAAGTGTTGCAAATGATCCTCATCAGAATTTGACTTCACAATGATATCATCTATGTAACACTCAAGAAAACTTCCCACCAAATTATGAAAAATGGCATTCATAGCCCTCTGGTAAGTGGCTCCAGCATTTTTTAATCCAAATGGCATTTTGACCCATTCAAAAATACCAATATTACCAGGGCAAGCAAATGCTGTTTTATGCATATCTTCCCTTGCTATGCAAATTTGATTATACCCTGAATGCCCATCCAAAATGGACAATACCTTGTGCCCAGCTGAACTGTCCACAAGTGTATCCACGTTAGGCATTGGCTATTCATCTTTAGGGGTTGCAGTATTTAGGTTTCGAAAGTCAACACAGATCCTAATAGTCCCATTCTTTTTAGGAACTGGAACTACATTAGATAGCCATTCGACATACCTTGCTGTTCCAATGAAACCTGCGTCTAGAAGCCTCTGCATCTCCTTTTTGACACCTGCAATAGTTTTTGGACTCATCTTCCTGGTTGGTTGTTTCACAGGTTTGAATTGTGGCTTGATAGGTAACCTATGCTCCACCAATTCCCTGTCCAATCCAGGTAGTTCCTTGTAACTCCATGCAAAGCAATCCTTATTTTCTTTCAATAGTGCTATTAATCCAACCTTCACCCCTGATTCAAGCTGTTTATTAACGAATACTGGATTGGGGTTATGTTCATCCCCCAACCTTACTTCCTCCAACAGGTCTTGTGATTCAACTTGTTCCTGAGAAGTCAGTTGGATTTCCTCCACATGAGGCTTATTATCCTGCATAACATCTTCCCATATGTTGTCTTCTTGAATCTTCTGTTCGATTCCCAAAGCAACATACCTCACCAAAGCCAATGAATTGGCCTTTTCCTCTGCCTCTGCCTCTTCCTTGGATTTACATCCAAGCAGCGTCATCTTTTGAGGTGTTTGATTCATAATCAACAGTTTGTTTCAGCTTTGATTTCAGCTCGACCAATTCTCCCAGTTCCATCTCGTTGGTTGGGTAAGTGGCTGCTTGCAGTAATTCACTCAAAGGAACTACATCTAATTTGTACATTTCTGCTTCAGCAAAATTCGCTGTGGCACTAAATGGATGTGGATCAGCTTTGATTCCTTCAACACCCACTTCTTTGCCTTTGTCATACTTAACAATCATTAATTCCTGATGCATAGAGGAAGGGATACATCCATTAACATGAATCCAATCTCTTCCTAATAAAGCATTATATTTAGCAAACGTGTCAACTGCAAAGAAAGCAGTATCAGTTTCTATGCCTCCTACTGCCAATCTAATGGAGATGATTCCCCTGACATGTTGACTTTCCCCAGTAAATCCCGCAATGGATGTGCTGGTTGGAATTAATTTTGCTTTTCCCTTTCCTAACTTTTTCAAGGTTTGGAAAGGCAAAATATTCACTGCAGCCCCATTATCCACCAGGATTCTGTTAAGTGGGACTCCATCGAAATATGCAGTAATATATAATGGACGCAAATGTTGTCTCATTGTATTAGTAGGTAGTTTAAATGGATATGAAATTTCCACATAATTTAAATCTATTACCAAGGGGTATTCGACGTCGGACATGGAATCTGGCACGAAACAAGCACTTTCTTTTGAGTTTACCTCCAAACTCTCTTGATTCTGCTCAATTTCACATATCAAGTTCTCGTCCATTTCAATCTGAGCCACTTCTTCCAGGTCACAGTTGTTGCATATGATATTCAATTCCTCATCACTCATTGTTTCTTCAGAATTATCTGGTTTGCCCAAGTTTGACCAAGCATCACCTTGGCCCTTGGATATCTGACCATTCTTGAAGAAATTCATAGAGCATGGGTACACCATATTAACTTGTACCTCTGGTTTACCCCCCCAAATTGGATTGTTGCCATTTCTTTGGCTGGTTTAAGTGCTTCAGTTTCCTTAACTTCCTTGCTTTCAACTTCTTGTGCTGATAGTTCCATGGGTGAAGAGCTTCCTTCGATTCCTTCTTACTCTACCAACATGGCTTTGAGTAGACCTGACTGATAACTGGCCAACGAATTAGGAGAAGGCGGATCAAGATCTTCTTCGAGCATGGCAGAGGCAACTTTCTTCAAAGTCTCCCTCTCATGATACTGAGCTCGAAACTCTTCTGGGTCCCTTTTAACCCTGTCAAACTGCGGATTAGGTCTTGCTCCCCTGCCTGATTCTTCCCCCGTTGAGGATTCTCCTGATTGAAAAAGCGTATATTTTCTCTGGAGCTTCCTCTTCTGAGTTCTTGAGAGCAATGGAACCATCTGTGGTATTTGAGACTTGGGATCCCTAATTAACACCCAATTTCCAGAGTTCGAATTTGGTGGCTTGAAAGTTCTGTTCTCATTCCTGTTTGAGCCTTTGTATCTTTGGAACAAATCAAGCTTGACTTGCTTCAGAAACCAGTCAGGAACTCCTTTGACTAAAGTGAATTCCTCTTGTTTGGCTTCTCCTTGTGCCTCTGATGTCTGGCCAATGTTGGCTTTCTTTGAAGGCGGCAGCTCCTTTATGTGGATAGCTGGGACAGGGTTAGTAGGCACATCTCTCTTTGATGCCAACCAGGGCTTGCTATCACTTGGCTTTGCTTGCACTGGGGCCATTCTCTTCATTCCCATCTCCTTAGGGAAAAAACTCACGCCTTTTCTGTCCAAGTCCTTAAAAACCAGATAGTTGGCCCTGCATCCTACACATAGGCACTCCAAAAATGAGGCTTCTAACATGGGCAGATGATTATTACCTGGGAACTTCTGTGAAGAAAAACCATCATTGGCTCGCCTATAGGGACTTGGCCTCGTTCCCATGCCTCGAGGATGGCCAGCGTATGGCTTGCCCCTTCCATATTGAACAGTATTCATGTTCACGGGCGCCTCCTTATCGTGCCAATATTTCTTGACAGTTCGAGCCAGTGAAGAGGGCACATTGGTGTTGACTTCTTCTACCTTTGGAAAAGGCACCGTATCAATTCCCATAACCTTTTCAGGAAATTTGATTCTTCCCTTCTTGATTTGTTCTTGAATCCTGTCACGAAAAACATTACAAGACTTAGTTGAATGAGACCAAGAGTCATGCCATTTGCAATAGGTCTTCCCATTCTTTTCTTCTGCTGTGGGCAGTTTCACATTCGAAGGCAGCTTAATGATTTTCTTTCTTAACAAGAAATCAAAAATCTCATCAGCTTTTGATATATTAAAAGAGTATACTTTAGTAATCTCCTTTTGTTTGAACTTCTGCTCTAGAGATACATTCTTTTGAATTAAGGGTTCGCAAACACAAGGATCATACTCTATAATTTCTGCAGCATCTATCTCGTAATTGGGATCCCTATAGTATGTTGGGTAAGAAGAATTATGCCTGTCCATATCCTCCTCTAGCAGTGATTCATATCTAGCAACTTTATAGGTTAGATCTACAAAGTCCCTAAACTCCGTAGAATCAAACCTCTTTCGAAGCTCTCTCTCTAAACCATCTTGTGCTAATCTCACAAATTCTGCCTCTGGCAGATGAAGTTTGCACTTGATTTTTGCTCTTTTGAACCTAGATATGAAATCTGCTACTTTCTCATCTGGTTTCTGCTTCAGCCTAGCTAAGTCTGCTATAGAGACTTCAGGCTCAGTATTAAAGAACTGTGCATGGAATGCTTCTTCCATTTGAAACCAATCAGTTATTGACTCGGGTGGTAAGTTAGTGTACCATGCAAAAGCTGGCCTAGACAAAGAATTTGGGAATAGCTTCAACTTCATGAAGCCATTTTGAGCCAAATTCTTACATTGGGCAGAAACCCTTGCTATATGTTCTATAGAGAACTGTCTCCCATCCCCATAGAACAAAGTAAAATCTGGGATTTTAAACTCTCTAGGGATTTGGAACGTTGTGTCTACCCATTCTGGATGTGGTTTTCTATAAATTTGAGGTTGTACCCCCCGAGTTCGAGGTCCACAAACCTCTTGTATGAGACCCATGACTTGGTCTCTTAGTATTGGGTTTCCTATGAGGAAGTTTTGCTCTTAATTTTCAATGGGAGGTTCTGGCCCTATGATCCCATCCTCATAAACTCCCTTTGTCGTGTTTAAATCCCCTTGTTTCTCTCTAGGAAACTTCCCATACGGTGGTAGTTGCATTCTATTAAATGCATCATTAGTTCGAACAGACTTATGACTTCCATAAGCTGTTGTGAGTGGATTTTTGGTGGTTGGGGCATTTTGCCGAGGGTGTTGTGGGTTTTCACCCCTTCTCTAAAGCTTAGAAACTAATTCTGGTTCTGTGTCATCCTCCCATTCCCCAAGTGTGGGTTCGAAGAGAGGATTCACACTCTGCCTTTCCCTAGTGTTTCGTTGAACCCCAATGGTAACACCATGAGACTA
>BPLS01029471.1:0-25932 GCA_019656275.1 Rhododendron kiyosumense | reverse complement strand
AAACCCCACCTCTGTGAATAAAGCTGAGTTTTTGGGGTTATGTCCTTGGTTTTTTTTTCCACCAAATCTCTTACCCAATCCCTCCGCTTCGACTCTCTCTCTCTCTCTCTCTCTCTCTCGGGATCTACCCTTCTGTTACTCACGTGTGGGATGCCCATTTATACACCTGTAGTTTGGGGAAAAAAGCAATTACTCCAATTTAACCGCGAACTTATCCTTTCCTTACCTGGATTTACCTGTTTCGAGGGATAAGATTTGAAACCCGATTTGTTTGCTGGAAACTAGTGCTAAAATTTATCGATAAACCAAGGCAAAAGTGGTCTGACCTTGGAAATGTTTTGGTACTTTCATGAAAAAGTATTAAAAACAAAAACCATAAGAAAAAGGTAGTAAGATATAAGAAAACTAGTATTAACCCGTGTCTACGGCATTACGGATCTCTGTTGGAAAGAGATGGCAGTTATGTGATTTATGTGAAAATCATGAATACTTAACCGGAAAGTGGGAGAATGCATGATCAAATGAATCTAAACCGTTCTAACAATTTGTCCCCACACCCTTCTGTTTTATAATAGAGATTGGAGAAATGTTTGGGTGCCAGGAGCAGCCCATTTGGGCTGTCCAACCCACTGTTGGACGGCTCAGATTGAAACTCTCTCTCTCCTCTTTCTCTTTCCAAATCCGAACCGTCCAAATTCAAAATAAATGGCTCGGATGTGTTGCTCGAGTACCACGTGGTGTCCACCCAACACCCAAAAATTTCTGAGAAAATTGAATAGCACTTTTTTTTTTGTTGATTTAAAAAGACAAAAACCCAAAAGAAATGCCTGACCGTACCATTAACATTTCTGTCACATTTTTACTTAAATTTTTTTTTTTGAAAATACATTTTTACTTAAGTTGAATATACAACAACGACAGTGAATTAAATAGCAACACCGATGTCACGGAGAAATGGAGGGTTACATACACTGAAACATGTCACTTTTAAAAAGCCGTGAAGAAATCAGAGAATCCGGGTCCCGTTCCATAACTGAGAATAAGAATTTATGTTTTAAGACGGCAATTTTAAGCTTAAAAATAATGTGTTTACGCAAATAATTTTCTTACCAATATGAATATTGTTTGATAGATCTTATCGAGATCTTTTATACGGTGCAAAAAAAATCAAAAAATTATTTTTCATTTACATTATTTTTTAGTTTGAAAATGTGAAATAAGTACTTATTTTTTAAGAATGTGTTCTGGAACGGAGCCTATGTAAAAGAGACCATTTGTTTGGTTTGGGTTTTAAGGTAGGTTGTTTGGGTAATAAATAAAGAAAAATAAGAGCATTAATTGAAGAGAAAATTTATGAGAGACCATACATAAAGAGAGGCGGTTGATTCTAGAGACCCGAAAGGAATACTTTGTTCAACTAACAATGGTGCATTATCCATGAGCTAAAACTATGACGACCCCTCCTTTGATCATGGTGTTTGCTTCTGTCTTACTTCAAAGTTCAAAGATGATGATACAAAACCTCAACCCCTCATAAGCAAGCAAGGTATCTTTCTAAATAGTAGTAGTCACTTAGAACAAAAAACATTCTACAAATGGAAAACATAGACAATCATTTTTTGTCCCACTAAACACAGAGATTATTCACGTAGCAGTGTTTCAGGCCTCTCCCTACTACATATTATTGTGGGGTCCTTACACTTAGTCTCAGACCCCACAGATATGTGTAGTTAAAGAAAGGTTTGAGGCACCACATGACGGTGCCCAAAGGCATTGAATAATTTTTCCATTGAACATATAACTTTATGGCATAAACAAAAAAGAATAGTATATAGTAGCAGTAAAAATGTTGCTTCTAAATGGACTAAAGCACAGCGATTTATGCGTCATCTTGTAATTGGGATTAGTGTTCTGTTCAACTTATGCCAATTGCCTCATTTATAATTTCCTTTTCGAGAAGTTGATTTTTTTGCTTCCTTCTTTCATTACAGCATATAATGGTTTGTTTTTGTTTTTTTCCTTTTAAACGGTACAATGGCTAATAAATTGATATCAAGGGCCAATAAGAAAACGAGTATTGTTAACCCACACTAGGTGAACAAAATTGCACTCAAACAAGAGTGGTTAGAACTCTTACAAGAACTAACCTCATACAACAAAAAAGTTCTCTCTCTCAAATTGAACTGTTTTTATGGTGGCTTTCTCCTCCCTGCATGGAGGAGGCCTTCATTGTATTGGTGATGCAATAAACTTAGGCTTCATGCATCGATATATAAAAATAAAAAATTAAAAGACGTCAGTATAATCAGAAATTCATCGTAGAAAAGATAATTAAAATGACGAAATTACGTGAGCAATTGCATTATGAGGAAAATTGACCAATAAAGGATCAAGAATTATGCACATCTAATGATTGTTAGCCCATGAAAATATATCAGAGGGGCATACCAGAAACAATTGGTCTGCTACTCTTTGAGATTCTAGAACAAAACATAAACATCAACAATACTGAGGATAATACGAATAACCTGAAATACGTGCGAATCTCCTGCATTCCAAGCTCAAGTACCTCCTTCTTCTTCCCGTATCTACTGGTCATCTCCATTAGATAGCCATTCATGTAGTCCTCTATGGACACTAACTTGTCGGAATCCGAGGTCTTTGAACGTAATTCATCAAGCTGGTGAGTGCTCATATTGAACATTGCCAAGAATGCAGCAGACCACTCATTGAGAACTAACTGAAACCCAAAATGAGAAACGTCATTGCTTGAATTGAGTTGAGTTAGGCAAAAGAAATCCAAGTACCAACTCCATCTAAATGTGATTTAACATACGTTGAAGGTAGTATGATCAACTGGATTGAACATTTTAAAGCAGTCTTTCGAGGATGCTGTTCTGTCTCCATATATCTGGCAATCAGTAGCATACATAAGAACCTTTGTTTGTTAAATTTGAAAGGAAGAAATCATAAGAAACAGTGTGTATTTCACAAACCTCAAAGGTGAAAGCCATGGGCACTCTTGCAATATCATACATGTAATCCGTTGCTGTCCCATGAGCCAGATACCTATTTATGGATGTTTGAAACAAGTGAACACAATTTCAATCAAGTATTTACAAAATATTCTATCTAACCCTATTCTTGATTGGTAGCTCTGCACAATAACGTTGAGTGGAATACAATATACAAACTGATCAAATGACAGCCACGGTTATGATTATGTTAGAGCACCGTCAGGAAGCTACCATATGATATCCACCTTCCAACCTACCTTTCCATTTCTCATATTTCTACTTTCTCAAAAATTTCTCTTACGCAAAATATGAGGAATGACCAAAAGAGGGAATTCTAATGGAACAAAGTTACTGTAACTTCTACAAGAAAAAGGGACATAACAAGGCACAGGGAGACAGCCAAAAGAAAGATAAAATCCTTCATGGGGAGGGAAAATAAGAAAGAACTATGTAACAAAGGTAAACGAAAATCAAATCAAATACAATGATCACCACATCCTGACTATTTGGACCTATGCTATAGGGACTTGGGTGCATTATATCGATGGTGCTTGGTATAAGATCCAGACTGAAGATTTTTATTGCTTGAAAACATACTTGGTACTGAACACGCATTTTCAGTGAAGAAGGATTTGCATCTCCCATACGGGTGAAAAGGGTAGGAAGTTTTCTTTGCTATCAAAGGTGACTTATTAGCCTCTTCTTCTTGAATCATTTTTACGGATAAAATCCAAGTATCTAAGATGGGTTTGGGGTCACTTCAGACACATCGTTTACGTTCACCCTTATCATATCCAGTGGTTAGGTTTTCACAACGTGGGAATAGATGGGTACATGTAAACTGATTTGGATCATAGAAGTGAATAGAAGGGGGATTAAAGAAAACAATTGGCTTTCGGCCCCTTTTTACCTAAAAAATAACACTAATTGCGATTGCCTTGTACATAGAAATCAATTAGCCAAGTGATGGAAAAAGTTCCACACAGAAATTACCAGCTGGATAAGTGAGTAATACTAACCCAACAGAGCCACCTCCTGATCCAACCACACAATTGTCCTTGCAATGAAGATGGTTCAACTTTTCAAGCATCAATCTTATTCTCTGAGAAGGTGATCCATCAGGGGTTGTATTTTTGTGATCATAAGGCATAAATAATGCCTAGAAAACAGAAAACAATGGAGAAAAACGTGATTGGGGAAGACATGAAACATAATCCAGAGAGAAGAAATATAGAGAGAGTGCATTGAATGCCCATGAGCTTTAGTGACTGGAAATGGAAGAAAAGAAACACAAAACCAATTTCACCCTCACAAAATATCATCAAGCAATCAATGGCCATTTAGTTTATGGAAATTGTGACTGCACTTTAGTGCAGATGAGTTACCTTGATGCTATATTGATACTAAACTTACTAACTCATGGCATTGAGTGTCCAGAGACTGTTGACAACCAAAGAAAAGACAACGAGAAAAAACCATAAATAGGAACATAGGAAGCCATCCCCCCATGCGTATGCATGGATAGCATGCTTTGTGCACCCTAGATATGCATTACAGTGTAATACTATGCTCATTGCTCACACAAACTCTCCTAAATTTGTTAAGTACCCGTGTCGGACACACGGCACTTGGATAATGGGATTCGGTGTCTGACAAATAAAACTGGTTCTAATTCATATTTATAATAATGATGGCATATTCTGTTTGACACAGAAAATGTCCTAAAGCACCTTTAAATACTTTTCAAACTGAAAAACAGAAGAAATATCGCAAAGAATTTGAATATTTTGGTGTGTCTCCATCTCCATGTGATGGAAATTAGGACAGAACAAAATAAAAAGGACCGCATCAAAACCAGAAGAAGAAGATGACTTACCTCCATCCCAGAGTGCACGTTAACCCATATGTGTGGTTCAAACGATAAGCAGAGTTTCCGCATCATTTGGGTCTCGGGCTCACTAAATGGAGCAGCTCCGGGATTTTCTTCATATGGATCATAATCCTGTAATAGGAAGAAGAAAGTTTAAACAGATGATAGCTTCCAGAATGATATAGAAAGGCAGTGTCAACATAAGTGGAAGAATAAAACATCAAGGGATGAACCTCGGTCCAGGCATTCAACCAATCATGTGATACATATCAACCAAAAATGCAACAATGCTACGATATCTACCATTACTACTGGATAAAAGCCAACAAGAAAAAAGAAGCAAAAGAAGAATGGCATGGGCTTCAAAGGAACAACAAAAAAGCTAAAGCCAATGTGCCTCAACATGAATATAAGTTATATAACAAACAAACAAACCTTCTCTTTTTTGCCCCAGTCCACACTCCAATTTCGATTGAGATCAACTCCTCTTCCTGCAATTGAAGAGAAATTTCATCATTCTCACAGGTATATAAGTCGTCATCTGTCATATTTGAAGTTAATGAGACAGACAACAAGACCATTTCGCCTCTCGCAAAGATCTCCCTCTTCAACAAGTTTGCGGCCATTCAGATTTTCCATTGGCACCACCTGTTAAAAAATATGTTAGCATTCTAAAGTACGTTATGCAGCATATGTGGTAAGTTCATAAAAAAAGAAAGCATATGTGGTATTCTCCTACACAATAATGTTCTCAACATATTTGCATACCGCTGTCATTTCCAAGAGTTTGCTCAACTCATCAAAAACTACTAGGTACTTTTCCTGTTGAATGTGTACTGCTGAGTAAAAGTGTCAATAAAGACACCTGCGTAATATAAATTCCCCCAACATCATTTAAAGAGCCATGACATAAAGGACAGATCGGGTACTGACTGTGAAGAGGTAGAGGTCACATGACAATGTTCTATGAACCATGCCAATGTGGATGTTGATGCCATGTATTTTGCCCAGAATGAAATCCAGGATGACACCGGAATTTTCTCACAACGAAACTAGTTCTATTGTTTTGCAGTTGCAGGCATGATTTAAGTTTTCACATAAGTTGTGAGCGGCACCGTAGTGAACTCAACAGTAGGCCTTACACCGTGCCAGATTTGAACTATGCATAGATAAATCACGTACATTGTACAGATACAGTCATATAGCCTATAAGTATCCCCATCACTAATCATCTAGTCTACATTTCATTTGCAAAAAGTGGGGTAAAGGCCTGAAGAGATAGAATGCTACCTTTATCACAAGCCTCTCAAGTGTGCCCTTCAAAATAATTGGATCCATGTTAGGTAGAAATTGCTCTTCACTTAAGATGGAGAGAATCTTTAGTGCAAGCTCAGATGTGATGAGCTCCCTTCCGTGCTGCCCAAAACTCTGGAATACAAGTAATTATCTGTCAAAAACACCAGCAATTACCAGTCTGACATACTCTACACACTATACCTCACATCAAAAACTATAACTACTTTAGTCCGGTGTATAATGTAACAACTAATAATATTTAAAACCCAATGTGATACCAAACATACAAGAAGAACCCGGTACTTTAACTTGTCATCAATCTCTGTCCTGTTCAGGCAATAGGTAACAACGGCCATCTCGGCACGGTAGCCCTTATTTTGACTTCCAATCGTCTCCATCTGGTGAATACATGAACATTGAGAGCTGCAAATTTAGCAAAAGACTAGCACATGCATATATGGAGAGACCTACATATAGTTTGTGTGGGTGACGATGGACCAATGCTGAAATTTCTTCCATCAAACTGTCACTGCAATGTTAAAAAAAAAAAACTGTCACTGCAAAATTCCAATAGAGCCAATCCAATAAACGGGAATCCTCACCAAATGTTAGGTAATACCGTTGAGTACTTCAGAAAAATTACCCACGAAAATTGATGAATTTTCTACTCTCTGCTGTTTAAATTTTTCCATCAAAAAAGCATAACCAAGCTAAAAAGGAAATAAGTGTTTAATACTAGTGAGTCTAGAGAAACAATAAAACACAACAATAACAGCATCTATGTAATCTCCAACTGATTTGGATAGGGGCAGGGAGGATTGAAGACACACACCTAACCTTTGGTAATACATGAACAAAGTAACTGCTCTCAGAAAGTTTTATCACTGAAATTGTGGCCCCTATACCTCAAAAAATCGAGGAACTCGAGGCACGCTATGCCTCAAAAACATGTCCCCAAATCAAGACCGGCAGACATAAAAATGGACACGCCTAGAGACCGATTCAATTAAGTTACTCATTACTTCGTTCAAAAATCAGCAGCATGAGTAATGCCCAAGGAGATATATTAAAATAAAGTCAAAAACTAATGCACAGCAGTGAGAATGCCCAAGGAGTAAAATGTAACAGAGTTACAGAAACCGATAAATTTGATGAAGAAATCCAAGTTTTATTTAAGCAACAGTATTCATCTAGATTGCTCAAGATTCAAGAAAGTAGTTACCCAAAAAGAGCATATCCATCATGGTGATAATCAACAGTACAACGAGCTAGAGTAAAGATTGCAGTAGGTTGGTGATTTTACCTGTTATGGTAAAGATCGCGGTTGATGGGGGTGAAAGAAGGTCGGGTGAGATTAGTTTTCCCATTAGCCGGTGAGAAAGAAGTGAATAAGAAGAGGAGGATGAAAATTGATTGAGAAGAGAGAGAAAGGACATGGCGGAGGCGGCGGCCCATCTGATTGTGCAGATGCAAGGAGAGGGAGAGAGGAATTGGCAGCTCTTCTCTTTGGTCTCATTTCAATCTCATTCTCATCTTATTTAGGCCCGAACGAAAACAGAACAGTGGTGCACGAACACTTCTGGTAATGGAGATTACAGAGAGAGAGAGAGAGATGTAGAATGTAGAGAGAGAGAGAGAGAGAGAGAGTTTTTTTTATCTTGATTGAGAGAGAGAGAGAGAGAGAGAGAGAATGTTTGTGAGCCAGACTTTTTGCTTTTCTGGGTTCGGAAAAAAAAATGATAAAGTAGACGGCGATTCAAGTATTATTTGGGAGGAAATTAACGACCATTGACACGTAAATGCCTGTTTGAAACGGTAACCGTGACCTTATCAAAAAAAAAAAACGGTAACCGTGACCAGTTTTTCTCTCTTTTTTGGTTGAACGGAAATTGCATTAAAAGAAATTACTCCATAAAATAGTACACCAAAAGAGGATATTGTTATCCAATAGACTCTGAGTCTGCATGAAGCAAATTAACAATAAAGATTTTATCTTCAAATTTTGCCGCAGATTTTTGTACAAGTTGAAAATATATATTTGTTGCAACTGCAAAATCATGAATTTTTTTTTTTTTTTTTTGAGAATTCGTGTTGTAAAATCCCAAAAACTATTCAAACCTAACTTTAGAATTTTGAGAATTTCTTTCCTTTTTTTAGGTTCTCAAAATCTATAGATTCTAAAAATCAATTATGTAAAATTTTTGACAAACATTCTAAATTGATTTTTAGAAGCTATAATCTAAAAAATTGTCAAAATAATTTTTTGCAAACACACACATAAAGGTATATGCATCTCTCCTACTGAAATTGGAGCATCATTGGCAGGTGCGTCGGCGCATTAGTTTGCTTCACGGTAGATATGTTTAAGGCTCCGTTTGGAACTTATGAAAAAGAAAAGAAAAGAAAGGAAAATAAAAGAGAAGGAAAATTAGAGGAAAATTAAGAGGGAAAATTTACTATTCACTACACTCAAAATTTTTATTTTCTTCTCTCTTTCTCTAGAACCAACAATAGGAGGGAAAATTCTTTAATTTTCCTATCTTTTCCCTGAGTTCCAAACAAAGCCTAAACCTTATCTCATCAAACCTCCGCGTTAGGAACTTGTAGTCATGTACTCTATGACATTACTAAGTGATCGATGATTGTCAATATTACAGGCAGAGATTAGTTGGATGGCTCCAAGCATGCATCCACCTCGACTTCCAACCTGTGGATGTTTCCCATAATGGCAAAGTTTAGGTCATCCTTGATCGCCCACATTTCTGCCATGAGACTCGAATTGGCTTCCATATTGCGATGAAAACTGTCCTGCCATTAACCCCTGTGATCCCTAATTAGACCGCTTGTTGCAGCTGCACCCATATCAAGATCTTCCGCCCCATCCATGTTGAGAAGGGATGGCAATTGGACCCGTTGCATCCCAAACGTGCCCCACTCCACTTCAAACGGAGTGGATTTTTCAACTCATTTTCGAGTATAGGGTCGGGGTTAAAATTCCAAAACCCGACCGGATTCAGGGTGGAAGTACCCTGCCCTTAAACTTGCCAAGAACCCGCCCTATTGCCATTCCAAGTGTTTTGTATGAAAACACCTATAGGAGGTGGTGACCAATTAACAAGAATGCTATTCCTCCTTCTCTATCTTGTTTGTTTCACCGTATAAAACCATTCCCTTGATTGAGCTAAAATGAGTTTGTTGACTTACATAGGTTGGTTAGAACTCGAGTTGGAATCAAACAAACATTTGTTTATGTAACATCAATGCTTTGTTCTCTTTACAATTCAAAAAGAATTTTTCAAAAAATACTCCATAGATTCTCCGTACTTTTAACATTTCTCTCTCTATATCTCTCAACTTATTATTCCTACTATTTTTCAAAAATCAAACCAAACATAGCACAAATTTGCCGCAAAGGGGAAGATGAGGCTCCAATGTACGCTAGAATGGTGAGAACCAAAAATACGTGTGTTTTAGTGACCCAAACTTGGAAAGATTATGCAAAGTGGAAGAGAGGGAAACCCTAGATTTCAGTTGCCCGTAGGCAATCACGCAAGACATGGCAAATATCCTCTTTGGTATCGTGATACCAAACGCAGGACGGTGTAGATTATCCCATGTAGAAAGGCAATGTTGAACCAACTACCAAAAGAAGGGTTTGATTCGAGGGTTGCAAGGGAGTTTCCAATTCCAAGACCAGTCGGGAGGGTAAACGGTAGAAGGGGCAACTCTGAGGATGTTAAAAGAGGAGCGGGAAGTGAATTCGCCATTATTGCTATACTAGAGTGATTCCAAATGATGCGATGCGATCCGGTATCGGGGAGAACCACAGTACATTTGTTTTTTGGATGTGATTAAAGATAGTAGCAGGTAGAGAGCAAAGGAGATTTTGTCTAGATTCCAGTGGTTTTGGTCCCAACATAGATCATCATATATAAAGCTAAAAGTAGATCATATATTAGCAAAAAACATATTTTAGTTAAAAGTAGTCATATAAAGCTATTAACTGAACAGTTCCATGTGCTTGTCATATGCGGCTATGCTTGTTTTGATTCGGCCGATCAATAATCAAGGACAGAGTTATTGGTTAGTTAGGATTACACGATTATTGACGGACAGAAGCATCACTCCAATCTATTCGACAAGCGAATCAGGAACCGAGCAGAACTCTCAGAATATATGTGCGTAATAGTGTAAGATGTATTCCGGAATTGAACGAATAAAATAGGAGGAATCGGATCCTATTTATAGAGAAATAGGCACTCACTCGGAAGAGGTAACAGTAACTGTTCGAATCCGAACAGCCACCCACCAGACGCGCCTAATCGGAACGGAAAAGGCATCGGGCGCATTTGTTGGCCTACGAGCCAGTTCGATGAAAAGACACAAGGAAAGGGGAAAAACACATTAGGGAGAAGGAATAGGTATTGGGCCAAACTTAATTTTTGTAAAAAAAAAAAAAGGAAAAATGACTGTCCAGGATGTGTTTTGATAATTAATATCTCTTAAGGACATGTTAAGAATATTTGTTAATTAACAAAATGTCATTGACGGATATTAATTATCAAAACACGTCCTTAACCGTTATTTTCCCAAAAGAAATATAAGTGACTTGGGCCAAGCCCATTTTATCTAATGACCCAACCTGGTTTGGTTCAATTCGGATGGCGATGGCACGTGTGATAGATGGGCCAAAGTCCACTTTATTTTAAAGAATCATAATTAATTTTTACTCTTTAAAATAAAATGATCATAGAAATAAGATCTTTATACCGGTTCAAACGGATTGAAAATTGGAGCACTTAATTTTTCATAGGTAATTTATATATTAAAAAATATGGTTAAAAAATTAAGTACTCCAATTTTTAATCCATTTTGTACCGGTGCGAATATCTTATTTCTATGATCATTTTATCCTAAAGAGTTATAATTAACTTTTGACTCTAAAACTCTCGTTAATTAGTCATAAGAAAATAGTATTTCTTAGGACTAACTAACAAGAGCCCTAGAGCCAAAAATTAATTAAAGATCTTTTAGGATAAAATGATCAGAGAAATAAGATTTTCGCATCGATTCAAACGAATTGAAAATTAGAGCACTTAATTTTTTTTTTTTTACAGATCATGTGACATACACATGTCCCTTTGACGATTTTTTTGGATCCCAGACTAACGGCAGGCCATATGTGTTAAAAATTGAAAGATAAAGGAAATAAGTTGTAGCGTTTTATAGTAGGAGGAGGTAAAATAAAAAATGTGCATATATAAAAAGGACAACAAGTAATTAACCCTAAAAATTATGTACATATTATCCTTGCCTAATGGGTGAAGGCAAGCAAAACCGAATAAAATACTCCCTCGTTTTGTTGAGGGTGTACAAAGACCGAGTTGGGGATCAAAAAAAAAATACAAAGACCGAGTTGGCCTTTGAATTACCGATAAGGCCCTTATATTCTGTCTTATAATTACTTGGAATGTCCTTCCCCGTAGACTCTAGCAAGGTTAGGGTTTTGGACAGGAGACAGAAGCCCAGACTTCAGAAAGGTTTTACCTAGCAAGGTTAGGGTTTTGGAGCGAGGAGAGAAGAGGACATAGCCATGAGCAGGAGCTTGGGAATACCGGTGAAGCTTCTACACGAAGCTGCGGGACACATAGTGACAGTGGAACTCAAGAGTGGAGAGCTCTACAGGGGAAGCATGATCGAATGCGAAGACAACTGGAATTGCCAACTCGAGAACATCACTTTCACTGCTAAGGTACTCTTTCCATTCTAATTACACCAGTAATCTTCCATGATTTACACTCTTATCGTTGATTTCTTCCAAGTTTCTGCGACTCCGAATGCATGCTTACTTTCGCTTCACTAAAAACCCTAGATTTCGTTTTGTTGTCTAGAATGGGTGACGAGTTTTTCTACTCACATCTCACACACAGGGTTGGATTTATGTAAGATAAAACGTGAATAAGTGCTTTTATAAAAACAGAGAAATATGGTAAATTGAGTTTAACAGAACTACAAGGCTTAGCTGGAGGATTCTCGGCTGACCATGCCATCCTTCCCACCCAAACCGAAAAGCAAAAAAGATAAATTTATTCTTCGTCCAGCCCAAAAGAATGTCCATTTTCATTATTTTGACCTCTCAAAAAATTGTCTATATTTTGCTTTTTAATCTAACATATTTTTATGTGCAATATGGATCTTGTATGATAAATTGGACAAAGTTTCCAAAATCATAAAAGATGTTATACATTACGAAATATAGACAATTTGTCAAGAGGTCCAAATAGTGAAATTGGACAATCTTTTTAGGACGGAGGGAGGAGTAATAAATTTCTTCATCAGTTGATATGTTCGTATGGTACAATCATAAGAGTCATCTTGTATAGCTTCCTATACCATTTTGTGTTTATTACCAACATTTTTTTTTTTGATAAGTAAATAAATATATTAAAAAGAAGGCTTTTAAGGGAAAGCCACCCTATTACACAAAAAAAGGCCACAAGACAAATAGGCCCTATACACTGACATCATGGTGTTTAAAATTTAGGTTATTCATGTTATGTTTAAAATTTATTACCAGCATGGGACGTCTGGTTTTTGTGATACAATAACTCTGTATTCTTATTGGTAATGGGGTGAAAGTAACCAAACCAAACCCTTGTCCTTCTGCTTTTGAGTGGCCTACCTGAATTGGTTTGTTTTTTCCATTTCGCTATGTCAAGGGTATTTGCTTGGTAAACTGAATTTGTATTGTCTCGGTATAATACAAAGGTGAGGAATAAACTATGAGGCCCTAGTTTCTTGTTTGTATGCTGATATCCCTTTCAAAAACCGGATTGTTGACTATTGATGATTTATATTCGTTTAAATTGCTCTTCTGTCGCTTTAATCAGTCGAGATGTCATGCGGAATATGCCCTTATTATTTGATGATTCTCTCCTGTGTGTCTTTGCCGGGACAGATTGCTCCTTCCTTTTTTACATACTTCCCGGGCAATCTCTCATACTGTATTTGATCGATCGGTCATCCATAAACTCTCGCATCTCTGTAACGAATCGATTTTCTGTTTAGCTTAGCTAATCCTGCTTATCTCTTGCCTCGGTTTGTGGAAAACGTTCTTCATGTCCCTTTTTATTTGCAAAATCCCAAGTTTTGGGGGTCTTTGGGGTCAGTGGTTACCGTAGCTCTCTTCAAATGCAAAAGAGTTTTTTAGTATTCCTTGTGTGCCTAATGAGACTTCTCAGACCCTGCAGTGTGGGAAGCTGGTGCGTCGGGCTTCCCTTATCACTTGTGTCAAACTCTTTACTGTAATGTATGAAGATACTATTTTCGATATGAAAGGTGTCATCAAAATGCAGTATGCAAATGGGAAAGTTGCAGGTATAGAATGACCGCATCTGTCAGTTCTAAGGTTTTGGTGCTAGAAGTCCTTGGTAATCTGTAGGCAGTCACCTTTTCAAAAGAATGAACCAAGTGCCATAACCCCTTCTTTCCTACCGATATACCTTATGGCGTTACAACAATCATCACCTCATGGCCTGCCACACATGGTTCCATTGAATGGTGTTTGCCGCTTATCAGAGTGGGTTTTCTTTTTATAGAAGGGTACCACCAATCCCAACAATGATGACCATATGCATCAGACCATATAGGAAGGGAGGGAGGGAGAGTACTTGTGTCATTTATGTTGTGGCTTCGGTCTAGACACTGCATCGTATTGATGTACTAGTAGGTGTGACTTCAATGATACTACTGACTAAATATAGTGCTGAAGATGGTCATAGAAAGTGCATGTGGTATTTGAGGGTTTGGATTGGAAACTATTAACTAATATGCACAATGCATCTCCTTTGGATAATGTTGGATGTGATTTTGATCTTTATGATACCTTTCCTTGGGTTCTGGGGTTGGTATCTATCTTCTTTTTTGTCCCATTTTCTCATGCTCTTGCACAGTAGTGGCATTAATAAATTGGTTTGATTCCTTGATAGGATGGGAAGGTTTCACAGCTTGAGCATGTTTTTATCCGTGGCAGCAAAGTCAGGTATTACCTTGCATCTTAAACTCTAAATCCAGATAGTTTGTTTTGCTGATAAGAACATTTGTTTGAACTAGCTTGTTTGGTAATAACTGCATTTGGACAAACGTGTAATTCAACCAGGTTTATGGTGATTCCAGACATGCTTAAGAATGCTCCAATGTTCAAGCGTTTGGAGTCTAGAATCAAGGTACCTATCGTTAGATGTCTTTGATTATCTTTCTTGTGTCAGTTACCCGTAGTTTTTTGATTTATTTCCTTTGAATTTTGAAGGGTAAGGGCTCAGCAATGGGAGTTGGCCGAGGTCGTGCTGTTGCAATGCGGGCGAGAGTAAGTTCTTTCTCTCTTCTGTTTTGCATATGTAGTATATGGTTTTCAAAGTGAGATAACCTGTGACTGCTGTTATTATTTCATGTCTAAGACTCTTGATCATACCAAGCTTGAACCGTATATCCTTAAACAGGTGGTTTAACTTTCCTCAATGGGTAGCTTCTGATAATTGAACTCATCTTTCTGTGCAGGCTCAGGCTGCAGGTCGTGGAGCTCCACCTGGTAGGGGTGTTGTGCCCTCTATAAGGAGGTAATCCAGCCATGGGTTCATCATCTCCGTTCTGAAGCCATTATACGTTCCGTTGTAACCATTTCCTAGAGTGATGTATTCGCTACCCTCAGATTTGCACGTCCCAAGTTTAGTAGTCTTTTGTTTTCAGAATTTGCGTAAGACACTTGCCACCTGCTATTGTTGATGTTCAATTCTGGGATGATTTTCCGATAACAGATCCTGGGATGTTATATTCTTCTTAATTTTCCATTTTCTTGTCTGTCCATCTATCCGTAATTTACTCCATGCTACCCAATTTCTATATATAACCCATACCAATTGTGTAATTTCACACGCAACAAAATCCCCTAAACTTCCCAACATACCCCTTGCCCCCATTTATCCCCAAAATCACCTCCACCACCAGCGTGATCTCCACAACCTCCTCCACCACAATCTTCACGACCTCCACCACCACGTTTTCGATGACCGCCACTACCACCACCCTGATCTCCACCAACAAAGAGACCAAGAAAACCCAAAAAATAATTTATTTTTTTTGCTTTCTACACAATTTTGGATACACACTGTTGAAAATGTTTTTAAAAAAATCATGTTTTAAAATTCAAAAATGTCTTGGGACCGTGAATCCAAAACGGTTGGGACAACGAACTGAATTTTGAATTAGTTTTAGACTTGCCTCTTGGAGCGGTTTGGAATCGTTTTTGGATCTACACCAGGAAAGAGTATTGGGAGGTTCGATCTGCACCAGGAGCGAATTTAATTGAATCAAGTTGGTTGCTTAGGGATAAGAACCAGGACTTCTGTGGGTGTTTTTTTTTTGTTTGGACGATAATATCATCAAGCTCTGACTGTTTTGGGAATCTGATGCCGGCGGCAGCGGAGGGGAGAAGAGATGAGGAAGACGAAGATGATGGATAAAATTAGAAGGCCAACTTAATCATTGTTCATTAGGGTATTTTTCGTCACAAGTTGTCAATTTTTAATGGGTTGTACGGATCAAATAAGGGGTTGTAAATAGAATCACCCTAAGATAAAATACCTATATGACAGTCTTCAAAGCCGAAACACTTTATTGGTGCCGTGCATCATCTCAGCCGTCCAATGAAGTTTTAGACGGTTCAGATCTGTTCGGCTGTTTTAAAGTGTGAAATGAAAAAATACCCCTCGGCAGCCAAACAGATCTGAGCCGTCCAAAACTTCATTGGACGGCCGAGATTGGTGCCAGGCACCACGTGGCCTGTGCCCACCTGGCACTGAAAAATTTCTCCTTTATTAGAGCAACATTTACTTTTAAATCCAATCAAGCTGAAGAAATACTTTAAGAGAAATACTTGCGACATTCATTTGTTCATCGCAGAAGCAATCAAACCAAATTACAAGGGCTTTGAGCCCCGTATATCACCTTTGTTTCTCACTCTGCAGAAACTGTACATGATAAGGCTGTTGAGGGTCTAACAAGTCCGGGCAAAAACAAAAACATAAAAAAGAAGAAAAGTCTAATAGTTCGATGCAGTCAACTTATCGGAAGAAGCCATAGAGCTCCAAGAAGCAAATACAAAAGTTCCATGGATTAGACTCATCCGTTGTGGGAGCAGTCAAGACAACCCTAAAGAATCTAAAGGGAAGCAGAGCACTGGGACCAACTATAGGCCATGAAGCAAACTGGCCAGGTTTGCACATTGTCGTGTCATTCTCGTGCACTCTTAAGTCGGTCCAAGTCTTCCCATCCAAAGAACCCTGGAATATAATCAATAAAACTTGGTCATAACCTCCTCCGCTTGTAATTTGATTTAGAGAGCGGGCAGAGGAAGAGAAAATAACAGGAGAGTATCATATTTAATTATTTACCTGAAAATTCCAGCATCTAATGTAGGCCCTCGATCCATCCTGCCTCAAGGTATAGTAGTTGCACATAAGCTGCATACATCAAACAAGCTATCCAGGTCAAATAGATAATGAGGGGAAAACCATGCAATTGTTTATACAGGTACGTGATGCATACTGCATCTGGTAATTCATGAACAAGATGGCTCCCGATTCATCTTAAGGTAAAAGGTAGTTTTTGTTTTGATAGAGCCCTGTTTGGAACCTCACTAGTCACTGCATCTGGTAATTTATTACGAGACAAGATTCTTATTGGAAGTTAAAAGGTAGCTTATAAACCAAACCAAACAGAGCCTTATGTCCCAATCACTTGGGGTCGGCTACATGAATCTTTCTCCTCCATTGAGCTCTGTCAAGGGCCATTTGTTCATACAAACCCATTATACTCATCTTTGCGCACCACAAACCCATTATGATCACCCTAATTGAATGAGTGATTTCTATTAGTGGAGTACAACGAACTGGACAAAAAGAATCCATATTAGCATTTGCTACACAGCGGAGCTCCCAAGTGCAACGGCTTTGCTACATTTGCTTTCATTAGTCGGAATACAACAAACCATGCAAAAAGAGTACGTAATAGCTACCCTGAAGAAGTTCAGATTGGCTATTATTTAGTTGAGCTATAGCACGATGCAAGTATTGTACAGCATATCCTGGCCACACTTATGGGTGGTGTAGGGTTCTAAATCTCAGTTCAGACACAGGTGTATGTTTCTTGCTCTTCAAAAAATTAAAAGACCCGATTAGAAAAATGAAATTAGAAGAGAAACAAGAAGATGACGGCAGACAAATAAAAATTCAATACCTGGTGGTCTTGGCCAATGTCAATCATCCACCATACATTGTTTCTTCCATCCTCAATCCTAGGTCCAGCAAAGGATGTTCCCTGATGCACAACGAATCAACTTTGATGACCTTTCGGAAGGGCTCAATTTGGAACTTTCCACAAGAATTTAAATGATAGTACAGTCATACCTGGTAAGTCCTAGAAACCAAAACCTTAGGGTCGGTATATCTCGAAATGGGACTGCTAGTGCTGATAGAAATTCTCTAAACCACACAAATCGAGAGAATCAGATATGAATTCAGTGATTGCAAATCAAGAGAAAATGGGATTGCGAGAAGTTACCTTAGAGAGAACAGGATTTACCCATTGATGTTCCCCATAGGATGTGCCAGAGAAGTACAAAACTCCATTGCTGTCCCCATCACATATGTATTGCAGCTCCTTAAAACTAGATCGCCGGTGCTGGAATCTTGCACTATTAAGCGAAAAAACTGTTAACCACAAATGATTGGCAAGAATTCCAAGTGAACATTAGAGTCAACTAATTTGCCCCCATTTCCAACAACGGTGTAAGCAGAAGTACAAAATTTGAACTCTAGAACCCAAAGAAAGCATGTGTCCATAAACACAAAATGGTAGTATAACATTTGTTGCAAAGGAAACAGTCTCCTATTGACTTCAGAAATACCTTCGTAGAAAAAATATAACAGAGGCTTCAACTAATAAAGACACAGATAAAAATCTCTCTTCACAGTGGACACAGTTGCAAGTCTCTTAACTTCTAAAGAAACTTGTCGCAAGTGCGGCACAACGTCACTTTACTTGAAAACAATCTCTACATACAGCTCTTTGTTGACTAAAATAAGCTTGTTTAACAGGGAATCAATTAAAAGATGAATCATTAATGCCTGAAAACAGGGATATACCATGCTCTAAGAAAGATTAGATTCTGCGAGTCAAATCTTTCGGGGCTCTTTTGCCAAACCTTGGTATATGTGTAGTGTGTTTTAACTATTACTCCAAGAGAGGGTTATCTAGCCGGCTAGAACGAAAAATCCAAATAAAGGAAGATCAATTACATGAAAGACGCACAGGAAACTAAGTACCTGACTCTTAGGGAATTATAGATATTCGACATTCAAGTACATAATTCAACCAATAAAAAATTTTGCTGTACATTTCAGTACATCACCCGAGATCCTTTCAAACCTAATCCAGGGAAAATAAATGGTCTGTCTATCATCATGTTATCAAACCAAGACCGAATTAGATATCTTCCTCGAAATCTCCATTGAACTGTGTGTCCACAATAATGAAAAGATATCACTACATGCTTCGTTTCATAATGGCCTGGGTGACATGCGGACATGTTCAGTGACTGAATGACCGATAAAATCATGCTGAAGTTACCAAATTGCTGTTATCCACCAAAAATAGGAGGCTAGATATGCATGCATGAACCAGAAGAGGAAGTAATGCAGTGACTACAAGGGTGTTATAGTGGTGATGACAAAAGCTTGTGTGCTGTCCCATGGTAATGAACATGGAGAAAGGAGGGAGCAAGGAGAGATTGGCTAGAAATCGTGATTATCTGGGGAGATGGATTCTAGGAATGTAGCCTCGCAGACAAATGGCCAAAACTTGATACATGTATTACAGGAAAGGCTATTGAACTCAATTGAGAACAGAAACTGAGTGTTGACTAAGGACTAAGATAGTTGGAAAAACTAAATTAGTAATTAAGTTCTTTATTTGATCCATGAGTTGGAAAGGCCCTTGATCCCAAATTCCCTTTATCCTGTATGCACAAGCAACCAAACACATGTATCTTCTCCCAGGATTGTAAATCAGGCGTGAGATTAAAATACTACTCCCATGGACCATTTCCGTAAGACTATTATCCCATTTTGGGATGTCCCATAATATATGCACATCATGGAATGGTAGTATTCCCATGTTTCCCTTCACTATAGAATTGAATTAAGTACTCCAAGGAAGCAAATTAAATGCACAAGGACACTTTTGGAATGTTAAGATTTATGAAGGGCAATCATCATATCTCAATAAAAACTTGGATTCCTGAAAAATGGGCCCGCAAAAGGGAAGAGGGAGTGATATTCTATATCTAGATTCATCAGAGAAGGCTGCAATAGAGATAGCTATCGATGCTCAGTGCTTACTTTTGGTCACCCTGTGGATCAGCCAACCCAAATTCTAAATAAGAGATGGCCTCTTTCACCTGTTACAATTTAAGAAGAGAGGTCACTAGAAAGAAAATCCATTCTAGACCATTTATGCAAAAACTTTAGATCAAAAATGAATAACTAATGCCGTTAGATAAAAGAAAATGTATAACTAACAATAAATGGTCCTGACTCACCAGATATTCAAACATGGGAATCTTTTTACTAAGGTTACTCCTTTCCAGCTGCAACAGCATAATAAAAAGGAGAGTGGCAATAGAAGGAATGAGCAGACTTATAAAAAATTGAGTTATAAATCTGTAAATCCATCTACAACATCTTTACCCAGGACCCCGTACCTTTTCAAGCAAGGCATACTGGAGAAGTGGAAAGCGCACAAGTGGCAACAATAAACTAGCAGAATGGAACCTCTCTCCAAAAAGATGTTCGGGCATTAAATTTAACATTGTCTCATCCACCACGTCCCACCCATACAACTCCTTTGCTTGCAAGCACCATAGTAAGATTGCATTAAGAACTCTTTCTTCAGATGTTACTGTCAAATCTGGATGCTGCAAAACCCACACGAATTATAAGAAATGTCTCAATATGCACGTTGTAAGCACTATTTGAAAAAGTGATCAAAAAAAGGCAAGGTACTTTCTTATGTAATGATATTCATCCGATTACGTTAAATCTCCTGAATTAGGGCTGGATAGATTTGCCACATAAAGCCCCTTCAAAGATTGATTGTTATTGCTCAATTATTTCACCAATCATGGCTTCCAGCATATAAAAACATATATCTTCATCATGATATAACTTCTACTCCTTTTTCCTTTTTGTAACAAAATGGAGAACGCCAAAAAACAATGTCATACTTCTTTTGCTCATTTTCTTTTTCTATCTTTTTTGGCAAATTATGTGCTGCAGAATACTTTCTCCATGTTTCTCAGACTGGGAAACCAATATTTGAAAAACTTGGACTTTATACTAAGTTTTGTACAAGCACAACATTTCTCCTTGATAAATCCCCATGTCATTGTCATAAACAACTTCGAAAGTAAGAACCTACCTTAAGAATATCGCTAAATGATGCTTCATCTAACAAGACAAAGTCCATGCTTGAAGTTGTACAATAATCGAAATGCATTGCCAACTTCCTCACACATGTTTCTTCAATAAGTTTACATGAAGGAACAGATGAAATCGCTTGGAGAATTGGGCACACTGTGTCCTGCAACAAAGTTCATGGTTAGCTACAAGAACCAATTACTTCGCGAAAAGTGTCTTCTTCCTCGTCCATTAAACTTGTGCATAATAGAAAAACTCTTGGTTGTATGGTCTTCTTCCAATAGGAGAACTCCATCCCTGCATATGATAATGTAGATGAGAGATCAATATATCATAGTTGATTATAGAGGGTTCTCTGCTTTTTGTTTACAGAATTCCGAAACCGCAGCACTTCTCTGTTCTTTTATCTCTAGTCATGCAACTAGCAGTTCCCCAGAATGATAAAACACAAAGATTTAGCATTGACTTAAATTGAGCAATTATATTCAGTGTTGAAGTATGGGTTCTAAATTACCTCCGAGAGGCATTCCAGAAGCGTTTTACAGCATTCCTGATGAAGTAGAGTCACCCCAAATTGATCACCCAATAGAAGAAGCTGGATTAGCAAGGGACCAATATCTGCGGTGTCTTCACTACCAAGTTCCCCACAGTACAAGAACTCAAGCATAGCTTTGAATGCTTCTGGTGGAACATCCTGTAAAAGGACCTTTGAGGAAATGCTCTCACTCATTCCATTGGTAAACATCTGCCATGCAATCATTTAATTTAGTACCCATGTGATCATAACAATTAAAATCGTTGCAACAAAACAATCTTCTTTATCCATGCATATTGCATCGCTAGATACATCACATATGGAAAAGTAGTTTACTGAGATATATTGCATGACAGCAGCAAAGAAAATTTGTCTTAAAGTGGATTTCAAGATTTATTTTTGGATAATCCCAAATAGTATAACTTTGAATGTGATGTGGAAGCCAGATTTTCATGAATCAGATATATGTTCAACAAAGAATCATTTGATTTACTGTCTGATGAGAAGATGCCAACCCCCTCCTCCAGCCTTTGGCCATGTCCCACAGTGTAGTGAACTCATTAAACTTACACCAATAAACCTAGATATAACTACATCAGGTTGGCTTCTTGTCAACCATAACCACATGGGTCACACTCATATCTATAAAAAGATCTTTCATATATATGAAATTAATAGGAGTAAATGCAGATTCAACTTAATTTTTTTGGCATGTGGTTCTCACCTGAAAGATGAAAATATATTTCCAGCCCAAGCTTCTAACTGAAGAAAGATAATCATTTTGGTGAATCAAGTTCAGCACACAAAAGTGCGACAGATTTTAATTATAATCTCACCATAAGTTACACTAAAGATAAGTGTTGTGTATGCATAAACTCCCACTACACACTTTAGTGAAGAGCCAGCTAATTGGATTAGCCAACACATCCTACTTTTCCCCCCTTGTAGAGCTGGAGTACAACACAAGTTCCAACTAATAGTCTAATTTGCCAACACATCAAGCTTTTACCTTGTTATCTGGAAAATAGTGAAATAATTACTGCTAAATGCCGGGTGTTAAGAAGAACAGATAAGCTATCAGAATTGTATGTCCACTACTGGGAATACATGTTTAGTTGGCAAGAGGAGTCATAGAGGGAGAGAAAAGCTTGCTCACCTTAAAAAATGGGATACTCCATAAAGCAAGGATAATTTTATGTGAAGGGGCAACAAGATCGTGACCACCAATATAGATGTCCACATCACTGTACTCTCCAGTTATATGAAATTGTATGAGCCTCTGCATACTGAGGGGAAGTCCTGAGGGAAAGGCTGTACCACACTGGGGCTTAGAACCCCGATATGATATCTCCACATTATTGCCCGAGTCAAACAACTTTTTGTTCAGCTTAAACCGTTCTGTAATTTCTTCACATTGCTTCACCAATGGCATCACTTCATACTTTAGGCTCAGAGTTCTCAGGGAGCTGAGTTGCGACTCCAAAACCTACATCATGAATGGACATAAGCAATATCAGAAATTAAAGCTACAAATGCACTGAAACTTTACATCAGCATGGGCTGTTACAATTATCATGCAAGGTCCAATAGTTAGTGACAATTTGACTAAAAACATACTATCACCATCTTCAAGAGAAGACAAGTATTAATTCCATGTCAACTGCAGCCTGATTCATTAAGACAAGCATTGTCATTGAGGTACAAAAAATGTCAGAGGTTAGAAACTCCTAAGCCAAGACTTGCTCCTACCTCAAGAATCAACAAGAACTAGTTTGTTAACAGGTGCACTTTGATGCGGCTCCGACAAAATAAATACTGCATATATATCACAAGCTAAGAAATTTTGGAAACACGGAAAGAGATCAAAATTTCAAAAGAGGATGCCTTCACAAGGCTCTATTGTTGAAGTTGATAATATCGATTGTTCCAAGAATAAGCAGCAAAATGTGATAGTAGACCTCATTCCCTTGTTCACGTCACACAATGATTCCCATTAAACTCGGAACTGTTTTCACTATCAAAATTGTAGTAGTCCAGATATAATAGTGACCACAATATTACTAAAGGCCAATTTCCCTTTAGTTGCAATAACCAATCAATAACTTGCTAAATCAAGCTAGAGGACCAAAAAGGGATCAACATTAGCCAAAATGTGCAAAATTATAGCATTGACCACTTTTCAGTTTAATTACCTTGGTATGGCCTGTGTAGATATATTGCAGAAATGCATGAAGAACTGGATAGCTCACATCCTGAAGCTGGATCACATCTTGGTTGAACAAACTTGAACAGAAATTCCCGGATGCCCCCAAGATTACCTTATGAGCAGGGACTGCTTTTTCCTCCTCGCCCACAACAAAGACTATATCAGATAGTTCCCAACTCTCAAGAAAATTTCCAAGCCCCCAATTTTCATAATTCCCACTCTCATTTTCCATCGCTTCTTCACAATCCTCTTTTCCATCATATTCCCCACAATCCACATTCGTCCACAATGATATATGGTTTTGTGTTAATGGCAATACATTCACATTTCTATAACCAACATGTTTGTCCCAACTGCTAAGCCCAACATACTGAACACTACAATTGGGATTCGAATCAAGCCACTGAAAAACAAGATTCTGAAAAGGGTACCTTCCCTTGCCTACGCTAATCAACCCATCATAGATACTAATCCAATAGCTCTGAAATGCGGAAGAACAACATAGCCCTATCCCAGCTACATCAACCACTGTATTCCCATCAACCTCGATTTTGAGTCGACGATTTCTGTGACTCCCTATAATTACTGTATAGTGAGGACTATTATCCCTCTTGTAATGGTAGTGTTGACTACCCACATGCTCTCTAAACACAACGGTGACATCATTGAGCGCAAAAGCTTCAAAAGCCACACAACCTCTTCCAGCTTCCCTAAACCTCAAATCATTACGCCAAGCACACTCGAAGGGTGCTACAGTTAGGAACTTTTTATGCTGCTTCTCAATCATCTCTGCTTGTATTCAACCACCCTTCTTCACTCTGACATAAAAAAAGCAATCAAGAGTTAACGTAAATACTTTCCTACATAAATACAGTTTCCATGCAAAAACGAAACATATCCCACCAAATCAAATCGATCGAAAGCAATAAAACAACGGAATGATCATGAAAATGAAGCCTGAAGGGTTTCAAAAATTTTGCAAAAAAAAAAAAAAAAAATCGGACACTGCCAATGAAATATATCTATCAACCACCCTTCTTTACTCACCTGACAGTAAGACTAGAAAACCAACCGTTTAAGCCCCCCCAAAAAATACTACTTGAGAGTAAACTAAACTACTCGTTCCAAACCAAACCAAACCACCAAACCAAACCGAGCCTTATGTCCCAATCACTTGGGGTCGGCTACATGAATTCTTTTCCTTCGTAATCATATTTGGATTCATGTCATAAAGATCCCTGAGGCTTTTTACGTGCTGGCTGTCAGCTACCCAACGGCCAACGCACAACCCTCCTCCTTTATCCGGTCTTGGGACCGGCTGGGAAAAGAACGATAAAGGCTCTAAGCACGAACCACTGAACCAGGCAGAGTTAAACTACTCGTTCCATAAAGCCAAATTTCCAACGCAATAATCCCACCAAAACAAATCAACCAGAAGCATGAGAACACAAAAATGGTAACTAAAATGTGGGGCTTCCCCAAATTGCTGAAAATAACAAATGGAATTTCCCTGTCAACCCAAAGAAAAACATTCATAAAAATCTTAGATAATTTCAAAGGTCACACTATCTGAGATCAGACAAACCCAGAGACTGCTAGAAACTCTTCACATAACACAAGAATCCAAACCCCACAAACAAACGGTAGACATCAAAACAGCCATACCACATTCATATCCAACCACAAGAAAAGTATGAAAATATCTGACATAGAAACCCCATATAATAAGAAAAGAGATCCGGATTAAAAAAAGTCCTAGCTGATGGTCCATAAAAGAAAACGACTTTTACCAGATTGAGGGAAAAAACCAAGCTCTGAATTCCCTTTGATTTTCAAGAGATAACTATGGTGGGTGGTGATGTTACCTGGAAACTTGCACGTTCAAGGATCCATCCCTATCATCGAATCGAACCAAAAGATGCACTGATATTTCTTTTTTTGGCGCAAAGCTCTGAGATTTCTAGCTCATCTTGAATGGACATTTATGTAGGTGAGTGTGCAGATGATATACATGTATGTGCCTGTGGAGAGAGAGAGAGAGAGAGAGAGAGAGAGAGAGAGAGACAATGATTGGAGGATCCCAATATGAGGAAAGTGGTTGGATTGAGATTAGATCAGAACTCCTAGTCAGCCTTGAATTGGAAATTTTGGGAGATTTCACCCTGAATTTATGGTCGAAAGCATCAGACAAAAAAAATTGGGCATTGATTTCGACCGGTGACAGCTGGATTTTTATTTTATTCCAATAAAGGTCCTGAAGTGTTTTGATTGTGAAATTTTTTTATTTGTCGTTGAAAAGTTATTAAATTGTTTTCGATAGTAAATAAATTGTTAAAAAAATTTCAGTTATTTTCAGTAGTGAATAAGTTGTTGATAAATTTGTGAGTAAAGTTACTGTAGAAAAAAATTAGCAACTTTTTTAATAATGAAAACGAAATAGTAAAATGTTGAAGCTTCTTATTAGTAGAATCAATATA
>BPLS01029470.1:184540-197042 GCA_019656275.1 Rhododendron kiyosumense | reverse complement strand
GATCAAAGGTTTGTTCTGGCCGAGGACCAGGGCAAACCTGACAAGGCAGAAAAGACAGACAAAAGGCCTTCACAAAAAGGCCAGGGCTCTGGAAAGGACAAAGGAGTGGCTCACACTCCTCACAGCTCTGACGACAAGGAGGAAAGTCCAGTCCAGAACCAGCATGCACAAGAGGCACAACAGCAGGTGCCTCCTGTGCCAAACATGACAATGGGAAGGGATCAAGTCCTAAACTTGCTCCAGGAGCAGTTGGGTCCTGGTTTCAGACCTTTGGGAAGGCCTATGTACAGGAAGCCCCATACTGAAGGGGTGGACAGTACACCTTTCCCGAAGGGTTATAGAGTCCCAGAGTTCCAGACCTTCAATGGGGAAAGCATGCAGTCAACGGTCGAACACATTGCAAGGTTTCAGGTTCAATGTGGTGAGGCAGGCACCACTGATGCTCTGAAGCTGAGGCTTTTTCCCAACTCTCTTACGGGGACAGCCTTTACGTGGTACATCAACTTGCCGCCCAACTCGGTGCAGACCTGGGCACAGCTCGAAGAGATGTTCCATCAACAGTTCTACCGGGTAGAACTAGAGGTGACGTTGGCAGATCTGTCCTGCTATCGTCAAACCTACCTTGAATCCATGGAGTCCTATCTCTTGCGCTTCAAAACTGCTAGATTCAAATGCAAGATAGTTCTTCCAGAGGCCGAATATGTGCGTATGGCACTAAACGGCCTGGGCTTCGAGATGAAGAAGAAGTTCTACGGGACAGAGTTTAGAGATTTGTTCGAGCTATCCTCCAAGGCTTCCCATTATGAGAAGTTCTTGGCAGAAGAACAGGATAAGAAGACAGCCTCCAAGGGAACATACTACCGTGACCCTAACTACGAGGTGGCAGCGGTCGAAACAGAGGCAGAACCAGACGTTGCAGTGGCTGAGATCATCAACAAGAAGCCATACGTCTGTAAGGCCTTCATCAAGATCGAGCCAACGAAGCAATCTGCCCAGAATGCACTCAATAGGCCAGCCAGGGCCTATACTTTTGATGTTAGCAGGGCTGAAGCTATCTTCGATCAACTCCTGGCCGACAAGTTGCTCAAACTGCCCTTTGGCCATAAGATTCCAGCACCTGAGGAGCTGAAGGGCAAGGAGTACTGTAAGTATCATAATTCTTGGAGTCATACTATGAATAACTGCATAGTGTTCAGGAATGATATCCAGGATAAAATTGAACGGGGAGAGTTCAAATTCCCCGAGAAAGAGAAGCAGCCCATGGGGGTAGATGGCAATCCTTTTCCGTCAGGGTTGAGTACAAACATGGTCTCTGTCAACATCAGAGACATGCCTAGGGCTGTGCCTAGGCAGAAGATAAGCTTGGGAGCTCCTTCCAGGGCAGTTTACAAGTCTAACCCAGGCAGGTACTGGGATCCCTATAATGATGATAGGGAGGTCAGGACTGAGCGAGTTAGGAGGTTTGAAAGACAGAACTCTTGGTGGTCCAGACCTTCAGGAGTGAAGAAGCCAGAGAAACCAACTTGCTCCATGGTGTGTTCAGAGTGCGGACATCATGCCATCCCTAGCAAGCCGGCCATGAAGAGCATTATCGTGGGAAGGACTAAGCTGAGTCCTAATGAGCCTCAAGGGGCTAGAGGAAGAAAGGTTGTACACGAATCTGTGTTCAACCGAATTCAACCAGGGCTGGTTGAAATTGAAGAGGAGCTCATCAACTTACGGATTTCTGCTCCTTCTAAGGACAGACCAAGGGCTGTGAAACCTCCAGCCACTCCTCCAAATGAGTGGCACAGGATTGAGCATCCCAAATTTCCTTCTGAGCTTCCACCGTTGTCCAGATCTCAGAAGAGGCGTCGCCAACGTTTCAGGCAGGCGGCTAGGAGGGCCGGATAGGAGACAGTCCTATTGGGTGACCCGATGATTGAAGATGACCATGGAGAGAGAACAAGAATGGAAGTTCCAGAGGAAGAGCCTATGGTGGAGGAACCTAAGGCTAGAAGAGTACACAAGCCATTGGAAAGGACACTGGAAGAGGCAATCATTAAGCCTCCTCTTAGGTCTTTACCAAAGAAGCAGCCTCCTATAGGGAAAACATACAAAGAGGCAGTTACTCAACCGCCTGTAAAGCACGCCGCTGCACCCAAGAGGCAACCTCTCTTGGAAAGAACTCTTGAGGAGGCACGAATACTGCCATCCCTAAGACAAGTCACTTTACTCCAGAAGACAGCCCTTGAACCGAGGAAACCAGACTCGGGGGGCAAGTCAAAATTAAATCCACAGGCTAAGATGTTTGTGCCTGGGCAGGACTCCAAAATGCAGTGCAATATGGTCGTAATCTTACCAGCAGATCTACAAGCTGAAGACAACACCCCAACGACCATGGAGGGAGACATTATAGAGATGGGGCCGACTGCGGAGATTCTTAACGAATCCTTCTCGGTAGGACTGAATGGACCTTCAGTGATTGTACTGAAGGACGAAACCGAGGGGAAGAATGAAGATCGTGCAGCCAGCGTGATCTTTGAGAGGCCAAGCCCTGCGATGAACAAGCATATCAAACCCTTGTATATTGCTGGTTGCCTGGATGGGATGCCGGTTAATCGCATTTTGGTAGACAACGGGTCAGCGGCCAATCTCATGCCCAAGTTCATGATGCAGAAACTTGGGAAAACAGATCAAGACCTGGTCTCATGCAACGCCGCCTTAACTGACTTTACAGGGAAGGAAACGGCGTGCCAAGGTATTTTGATCATGAACCTAACAATAGGATCCAAGACCTTAACAACACCTTTCTTTGTTGTTAATTCTCACTCGTCCTTTAACGTTCTACTGGGGAGGGATTGGATTCATTCATGTTTAGCGGTCCCCTCAACCCTTCACCAATGTATCATCTTCTGGAATCAAGATGATGTGGAGGTGATATGGGCTGACCGCAGACCTTTTCAGGCCTCTACCAACCATGCTGAGGCCCATTTATATGATGAGGGAGTTGGTCCAATGAAGGTGGCAGGCCTTGACAAGTACGGCCGCCACAAGATAGCCCCCATTCATAACAACAAATCAGCGGAAGAAGTGAAAGCACTTTTTCAAGAATTAATCGGTCCAATGATCACGGAGTCGAGTAAACCGATTACGACTTCCTTCAAACACTCTTCCCAATGTCAGTAAGCCCTTCAGAAGGAGAGAAATATGTGGCCCTTCGAACCACATTGTCAAAATTTGAAGCTTATTTGCTGGAAAGGAGGTTGATGGGAAGCCAGGAGTCAGAAGAAGATCCTTCGGCTTGTGCGGCCGAAGTAATCAACGAGGACGATAACCTGGTTGAAGATCTTGATGAGATCCGTTTCGAAGACCTTGAAGCAGCCCCAGCCAAGTTGGATGATCTAAAGGCTGATGTTCAAGATCCCTTGGAAGAAGTTAATTTGGGAGATGCAGAGAGTCCCAAACTTGTATATATTAGCCAACTTCTGCCAGAGGACGTGAAGAAGAAGTTCATCCAGCTCTTAAGGGAGTTTAAGTCCTGTTTCGCCTGGACCTACGAAGAGCTTCCAGGTCTATCCAGAGACCTAGTGGAGCACAAGCTGCCTATTCAACCAGGGTTCAGACCTTTTAAACAACCACCAAGAAGGATGTCCAATGAGGTCTATTTACAAGTTAAGGAGGAGATCGAGCGCCTCTTCAACGCTGGATTCATACGTACAGCCAGGTATGTTACTTGGCTCTCTAATATTGTGCCAGTCCTTAAGAAGAATGGCAAGGTTCGAGTATGTGTGGGCTTCAGAAACTTGAATTTGGCATCGCCAAAGGATGAGTATCCGATGCCAGTTGTGGATCAGTTGGTAGATGGAGCTTCGGGTCACAAGGTTCTGTCCTTCATGGATGGACATTCTGGCTACAATCAGATCTTTATTGATGAGGCCGATACGGCTAAGACTGCTTTTAGGTGTCCTGGAGCCCTAGGAACCTTTGAGTGGGTCGTAATGCCCTTCGGCCTGAAAAATGCAGGTGCTTCATTCCAGCGAGCAATGAACGCCATATTTCATGATTTCATTGGCCGTTTCATGGAGATCTACATTGACGACATTGTCATCAAGTCTCAGTCCTATGACGAACATTTGGAACACTTAAGGAGGTCGTTCTTGAGAATGCAACAGTTTGATTTGAAAGTCAACCCCTTGAAGTGTGCCTTCGGGGTCTCCGCAGGCAAGTTCCTTGGATTTTTGGTCCACAACAGAGGGATTGAGGTCGACAAGAACAAGGCCAAGGCAATCATGGAAGCAAAGCCTCATACCACCAAGAAGGAGTTACAGAAGCTATTGGGTTCATTCAACTTCTTGAGAAGGTTCATCTCAAACCTAGCTGGGAAGGTGCAGGTCTTCTCTCCACTTTTGAAGTTGAAGGATCATGACACTTTTATATGGGAGGCAAGCCATCAGAAGGCCTTTGACGAGATCAAAGGCTATTTAGCAACGGCTCCAGTCCTTATGCCTCCTATCAAGAACAGACCGTTGAAACTTTACATCTCAGCAGCTGAAGGCTCTGTTGGAGGCCTTCTAGCTCAGGACAATGCTCAAGGAAAGGAACAGGCGGTTTATTATTTAAGTAGGTTGTTGACCCCTTGTGAAAGGAGATACACTCCTATTGAAAAAATCTGTCTTGCCTTGTACTTTTCAGCAATAAAATTGAGGCACTACATGCTTCCTGTTTTGGTTTACATTATGAGTAAAACGGACCTAGTTAAATACCTGCTGTCTCGGCCAATCATGAGAGGCCGAATCGGCAAATGGTCTTTAGCCCTAATGGAATTCAGTTTTCAATATGTTCCTCAAAAAGCTGTGAAGGGCCAGGCCTTAGCAGATTTCCTTGCTGATCATCCATGCGTGGATATCGGCGAAGAGTCTGAAGTAGGGCTGAACGCTCTTGAAATCTCGCTCACTCCTTGGACATTGCTCTTTGATGGATCGAGGACTCAGGAGGTCTCAGGCTGTGGAATAATTATCATTTCCCCCCAGGGCCTGAGGACTGAATTGTCTTTTCAATTTGATTTCCCATGTACAAATAACCAAGCCGAATATGAAGCCGTCGTTATAGGCCTTGAAATCCTTAGGGATCTAGAGGCCAGAGAAGTAAAGGTTATTGGGGATTCAAACCTTGTAATCAATCACTTGGCAGGAACGTTCAAATGCTATAGTGAGGAGTTAGCTCCTTATTACATGGCAGCAGTGCAATTAATTCAAGATTTTGACGATGTGACTGTCAAACACGTTTCAAGGAGTATGAACACTGAAGCCAATAGCTTGGCTCAGGCCTCAACAGGCCTGAAGCTAGCTCCAGAGACCATCCATAAGATTATCACAGTCCAAAAGAGGCTATTGCCTTCTGTCAGAAGAAGGGGTCTAGGACTGGAGGTATTTACTTCTGATTTCACCGGTGAAGAGTCAGACGACGAACCTGAGAACGATTGGCGTACACCTATTATCTCTTTCCTTAAGAGGCCTCATCACAGGGCCTCTAGGAAGGTGAGAAGGAGAGCTATGAGTTACTTCCTTGTGGGTGATGAGTTGTACAAAAAGAGTCCTGAAGATGACTTACTCTTGAGGTGCTTAGGGCATCCCGAAGCCATGAGGGTTATGGGTGAAGTCCACGAAGGAATCTGTGGAGCCCATCAATCAGGGATAAAGATGAGGTGGCTACTCAGAAGGCATGGATACTATTGGCCAACTATTTTGGAGGATTGCATTCGTTTTTCCAAAGGATGTCAGCCCTGTCAAGCTCACGGCCCAATTCAGCGTGTCCCAGCCGCTGATTATCATGCCGTGGTTAAACCTTGGCCATTTAGAGGTTGGGCCCTTGACGTAATTGGAAAAATTTATCCTCCTTCATCTGAAAATCATACTTACATCTTGGTAGCCACGGATTATTTCACTAACTGGGCAGAGGCAATCCCATTAAAATCTGTGGATCAACAAGAGGTGATCAAAGTGATCAAGGAGCGAATCATCCATAGGTTTGGTTTGCCTGAGCACTTGGTTGCGGATAGGGGTACAATATTTATGGGCGAGCAGGTGACCAATTTTGCTGCACAGCAAAATATCATCATTTCCAATTCTACTCCTTATTACGCACAAGGTAATGGTCAGGCCGAGTCCACCAATAGGACTCTGGTCAACATTATAGAAAAAATGGTGGAGGATAACTCAAGGGCTTGGCATGAATTACTTTCTGAGGCTTTATGGACCTACAGAACTTCAAAGAAAGAAGCTACCAACATAACTCCGTACATGTTGGTATATGGACATGATCCAGTCCTACCCATGGAGGTGGCAGTAAAGTCAGCAAGGGTAGCCTATCAACATGGCCTCACTCCTGCAGATTACACTCAGGCCATGCTAATGGAACTTGAGGACTTGGATGAGATCAGGCTTGCAGCCCTTGACCACATGCTGGTCCAGAAGAGGAGAGTTGCCAGATCCTATGATAAGCGTGTAAGGAAAAAGAGCTTTACTGAAGGTGATTTAGTTTGGAAGGCTGTTTTCCCCTTGGGTGACAAAAATCCAAGATTTGGCAAGTGGTCTCCAACTTGGGAAGGTCCTTACCAGATTGCTCAAGTCCTTAGAGGTAATGTCTATCTTCTTATGGACTTAAATGGTGGTTTGTTTAAGCATTTAACGAATGGGAAATACCTAAAGCATCATTACCCTACTATGTGGGAAATGAAAGATTTTGGGGAAACTATGCCCAAAAAACCATAGTAAATTTGATAGCAAGGCCTAGGCAGAGGCCATGATACCTGTCATGCAAGAATTAATAAAGGCCTCAAGCTTAGGCCACCTGACGTCAAAACAAACCAGTGCCTTTGGCCATTTAAAGGAATGTTCCAGGCCAAGCACCAAAAGAGCAAATTTAAAGTTGTTACCAGTCTAAGTCAAGAGAGAGAAAGAGTTCTTAGAAAACAAAGACCTACAGTAGGTCTTTAAGACTGTTCTTGAGGCCTTCCCACGAGGTCTCAAGGCTGGCAAGCTGGGCGTCGAGCACTTCTTTCTGTCCCCGGAGATTGGGCATTTCTTCAACCAGCAGGTTCAGCTTCATCTTTTGGTTTTTTGACCCAGCTTTGAGTTCATCACGTCGCTTGGTCTGAGCTATAGCTTCAGTTCGAAGGACAACTAGACGGCCTTCAGCTTGCGCTAACTTGACCTTTAGCTCGTTGATCTCATCAGAGGTGGCAACGATGTTTGCTTCGTTGAATCGCATGTCTTCCTTCAACTGGAGCCATTCAGCACTAAACTTGGTAAGCTCTACGTCAACCGCGTCCAGCTCTGCCATCCTGGCGTTTATTTTGCCAAGATCATGGGTTGAAGAGTCATGGGTCTTGATCATATTGGGGAATTCTTTCTGGAAGTATTGAAGGGTAGCTTCTTTTGTCCCTAGAGCTTGAGATTTCACCAGCACATCCATGGCCTTTTTTATATTTGAGGCCCTGGTAGGATGAGCTACCGCCTTGAAATTCTGGAGTAAGGCCATTCTGAGGGCTGTCTTGGCCTCAGAAATGTCTTCCGGGGAGAACTGAGATTGTGAAGTAGAGCCAAGCCCACTGCCTGAGGTACCAGAGGCAGCGGCCTTTAGCAGAACTTGTGCAGATTCGAACAAAGAGTCCAGATCTTCGTCTTCTTCGTCCTCTGCCACGTTGACAAGCTCAGGTTCCACAGAAGGAACCACGGATGGAGTAGATTGGATAACTGGAGATCCAGGCTTTTCGGGAGTCCTTGAAGAGGCTTCATGCTCGGGTTCATGTTCAGACAGGTCCAGGCCTTTCTCTTCTGCCTCCACCTCCTCTTCAAAATAATCATCAAGTTCCTGGGGATCGAAAACAAGAGGGAGTTGATGATAATACGGAGCCATAAATGCTGGAAACGCTATGTCACTGTACATCCTTACGATTGGATTGTGCTCCGTGGCGGATACAGTTTTTTCAGAGTCGGCTGGTGTTGAGGTTTTCTTCCTTAAACTCTTCCTCTTGGGTAGGGCAGACTCTGCTTGTTCTTCCTCACCTTTAGAAGTGGCCTGTAAAGAAAAAAGTTAAAGAAGCATTCAGATAAAGTAAAGAAGGAAGAGCTGAGGCAAGCACAGACCTTGCCCGAGGGGTCAGTATCAGGGGAACTTGTCTTTGCGCTACTTCTCGTCCTTCCAGCAACTCCTGTCTCAGAGGCCTGCAAGAGGGATGAAGTTGTATTTACCTTGTTTTTGAAAGACTAAGGAAAGGACTAAGGAGTTCATACCTTCGGCCATTGTCTTCGGGCTGTGGTTTTCACTCTTTTTGACCTTTGGACAGCAGGGTCTGTAGGGGTTTCCTTCGACACATCTTCCGAACCTACCAGTAAAAACAGTGTCGGGCCATATCTTGGAAGATCAAAGAATTTAAAGTATTAACAGGCCTCGTAAAGTTACCTTTTCTTTTTACGCTCGAGGCCAAGGAAGGACGAATCTGTTGCAGAGGAACAGTTATGCCAGGTTCTGGAACTCCGGTCGGGTGGGGCAAAATATTGTTGAGAACATCCAAGTAAGGGGTGGAGAAATGCAGCTTGATATAGCCTCCCCACCAATTGTCAAATTTTGCACCCTTGTCCGTACGTTCAACGTAGGGGTGAAGGGCGAAGGTCTTCCTGGATTCAGGGAGGACGTTCCTAACTTTCTCCAAATCTCTCGGTTGGATTACAGGTCTGTCAGTGAAGTCCTCATTTAAGGATTGATAGGGTGGCACAGGAGTGAGTTGGCACAGGCCAAATTGCCTGGCGAACTGGGCTGCATTATAGTATTCTACTCCGCATTTGTAGTTCGTGGGAGTGAAGGCCATTCCGTACATAAGGTCCCTGGAGATCAGGAAGCTGGTCCAGACCTCCATATGGTCATCATAATCATCCCCTGGGTCTGACGCGCCTCTCTTCAGCCACCAAGGCACGGTATCTCTTGAAAAAGGCATCCAATTCTTCCCCATGCTCACAAGCTCGTGGTAAAAACACTTGAAGTAGACACCAAATGCATGTCTGGGGCCACGGGTGTCGACGTAATGGAGTCCATAACAGGTGCTTTCTGGATTCTTGTTCATGGGTGGGGCTAGTTTTGGGAAATAAGACCATAACCATAGGGTGATAATCCACAGTGGACCAGAGGCAAAGACAAACTTGTTGCTAATCAATTCCTTCATGCCTCGGTAAAGGTGAGCCAGGACCAAAGGGCCTAATGCCAGCTTCTGCCCAGAAGCTAGGGCACAGGCCAAATCAATAAAGTCCTTGGTCACTCTATTGGCAGATACGCAAAAGACAAATTTGTTTAGCCAGTACAAGAGGAAAGCAACGTGTTCACTATCCTCAACAGGGCCCTTTCTAGCGTAATGATTGATAAAAGGGGAAAAAGACAAGGGTTCTTTGTATTCAAAGTAGGGGGTTTTTTGGGACAGAAAATAATTGGCCTCAATCCCGTGGGGACGGAGGCCCGTTAAGAAAGCAATATCCTGAAGGGTAGGACTCATCAGGCCTACTTTAAAGTGAAAAGAGTTGGTGGTGACTGACCAGAATTGGGAGGCAGCAAGAAAGAGATTCTTGTCCATATCAATCAAAGACCTACTGAGGAGAATGGCGTCCCTGATCCCAATCTGTCTCCACAAATCCCCCTTGGCTTCCATCATTCGATCAAGCCACTCGATGTATTTGGCATCGGGTCTGTGCCAAAGCCGATTGGGTATGTCTGTGGTAAAGCGGCTCCAATCAAGGCTGGGAGACTCGAAGGGAAGGGCTTCTTCTGCTAGAGGATACATGGGAGAGAGTTGAGCAGGGAACCCTAGTTGGAACGCAGGCCCCAACCCAACTCGATCAGCATTCGCAATCACGAGAACATCACTCGTAATAGCGATGTGTTCATCAGTCAATATCTTTCGAATCTGTACGGACAGGCTGTTAGGATTTGGGGGTGGTGTATGAGCTTTATGGGTAGCCATTGCCGTTGAAGATCAGAACGAGTGGCGGTTATGGAAAGCTAGGGTTTTTTTCTGGGTTTCTCTCAAATCAGAAGAAAGAAGACAGAGAAGATGTAGAGAGAGAATGGAGGGGCAAAATAAGCTTTGATAAAACACGGTGCGAGAATTAAGGGACGCCGTTGCATTTATTACCCCTCTCGTTTGAAAATTAATGGACTCTTGATTGACGCAAGAAGGAGTCCGGGCGGTTTCAAAAAGCTGCATGGCAGCCAATGCAAGGCCTGGGGCGGTGACACGTGTCCCCTAGGCCTAGAAGGTTGATGATTGCTGTTGCCGATAGAAATCCTCGGTAGGGGAATATCTTGGAAATCGTTGGATTTAATTCAAAGTGCAAATCCAATTAAGGGATTTACTTTGAAACTCAAAAAGTGGTTAGGCTTGATTATGGCCAGATCATCTTTTTTGAAGTTTAAACATTTGAGTTTTTGATAAATTCTTAGGCTAAATAAGCCTGAGTATTTTTTTCAAAATCTAACGATAAGGACTCGTTTGGTCACGCCAAAAACCGTACTCTGTCCTAAATTTACAAGCCTAGATCTTGAACAAAGATCAAGGCATGGGGGGGCATTGTTTACACCCGTTTTTGGCACCCAGTCCTAAGCAAGCATTGGGAGGCCATTTAATTATCTTTTAATTAAATTGGGCCAAGAAATAGAAAAGTATTGGGTTTAAAATTAATGGGCCAGACCTATGTTGCATGGGCCCAATTAATTTTTATTAGATTCGGGCTCAAGTTTAAAAAGTTGTGGGCCTATTTACATAAAAAATCAGTCGGCCCATGACTTATTTAAATTTAAGAAGTATTTTTATGGGTTAAGAATGTTAAATGGCCATTTAAATTAATTAAATGGCCCAAGTGGCCCATGAAAAGTGGAGAGGAAGAGAGATATTGTTGCCTGGTGAAAGCCATTTGACTCGGTCAAATGGCTGGAGGTTTTCGTTACCACAAAAGGAGGAGAGAAAATAGGCCCATCATCTTATATGGCTTTTGTTTACCGTTTAACAGCTCATGGTGGAGGAAAATACATGGGAAATTGTTATTAACTTCCAATAACCACCCATGATCCCACTAAGTATGCTAGTGGGTAGTTTTTACGGACACTTGGCAACATCTAAGGCTTATTGAAGACACATGTCGGCTGATGGTGAAGGCATGAATTTGGCTCAGATCTGGACCAGTGCATTGTTTACCCATGATCCCTTGTAACTTCCATTAACTACCCATTACCCCATGATCTATATTAGTGGGAAGTTATAAGGGACACTTGGCGCAATGAGAAGCGGACAGCAAGCCCTTTACATGCAGAAAATCAAAGACCCTTGGCCTATAAATACTAGAAGACAAGAAGGAAAAAGGGTACACACACCAATCAAGCTCAACGCTTAAAATCAAAGCCTTCCCAGCGAAGCAACCAAAGTCTTCCCAGCGAAGCAACTATCTCATTTCTCACCTTTACTCAAATTACTTCTTCAAGTAGTTCGAGTTTCGTCTCTCTTGTATCTCAATTTTATTATTACGACATAATAAAATTATTCATATCTCTCTCATATCTCCGACCTTATTATTACGACATAATAAAGTCTTTCTACGTTGCTACTTCTTTTCCTACACGGTTAGGAAATTACCTAAGTCCTCGCTCGTAGAGGCAAAACCACTAACCTTCACTGCAATCTAGCCCTTAGGTTTGCAGCACTATCGCTCCTCACAGATTCGAAGTCAGAAAAGGGACACTCAGCCCTTACGTTAGACGCGACAAGTCTTGGCACGCCCGCTCAGTCCTTGAGCCACTTTTGAGCCAAACACATGGCCAACAAATGGCCGAAGGAAAACCACTACAAATGGCCAACAAAACCGTTTTGTAAACTGTCGAATCCAAATTTAAAACCGTTTCGTTTGTGTTGGAACTTTTTTTTTTTATTTATTTTGTTCCGCTACAAACAATGACGATTTGTAGAATCGACAGACAGTCGATGACATGGAATAATGAAGGTATGAAGCCTTGAAAGGCAGTACCAACTGTTTTGCTAATAATTTTGATCATTTGTATTGAACATATGGTTGTTCATGATTTGCAGCCATGATTGGCTTGAACTCACACTCTATGGGTAAGTTTTCACCATTCGTAACCCGTATAGATGGAGTAGAGAGGTTATTTTCTATTTCGACCATTCATGGTCTAAATTATAAACTCTAGTTGAATCATATTCAAAATTTGACTCGCTTTGAATTTCAAACCTTCGAAGATGAATTTTTTTGCCCCCCAATTCGTCATTGACATCGAAAGGAGGAACAATCGCCCAAACAAAAAACGGCGGCGTGGACATGTTCAAATTCATCCACTTACGAACCTCCTTTACGGTGGCCTGTTTTGAATATTCAAGCCTCCATGGCTCCATGCGCCACTGTAAGGTTCTAATTCACGAACATCTGGCTATACTTCATAGCCACTTGTCTAATTTATGGCCCTATGT
>BPLS01029470.1:164695-184530 GCA_019656275.1 Rhododendron kiyosumense | reverse complement strand
CAAGAGTTGGCCAATAAATGGCCGCTATTCTATTTCCGTAAATTGTTCAAGCCTTACATGCATGGCTATCATTTTCACAATTGATCTTTGCCATTACTTCCGATTTAGTAATGATGCCCTCCTTCTAGCGCCAAAATTGTTTACCAATTTTTCCCTCGATAGAAATCGACGGAGATTTCGGGAAACAAAACCGACAACAAAAATAAAGGCTAATGTGGCTTGTCTCCACAAACGGATTTGAGGTTCCTTGCCATATTTCAGGACTTCACCGGAAAAGAAATGGCGAATGAATCAAATGCTTTTTTTGGTGGTGATGAATTGACTCGTAAAAGAAGACCGTCACCTGCCAATCTTCAAGAACGGAATCGACCCATTGATTGGGCGGAGTGGATTGATGGTTTAGTGAAGTGGGGTGGAGCGGAAGAAAAATAACAAATGGACTTTGTTATTTTTCCAAGGTAGATTTACAATCAAGAAGGACGGATCCCCATCGAAAGTAAGAGAGTTAATTTAATCCTACTCCTAGGAAGACAAAAATAAGAACAAAGTTAAGACTTTGATTTGTTGAAGGAGTTTACAATGAAGCCAAAAGAGGCTATTTATAGAAAATACAATGTGTAGGAAACAACTTCCTAACTTCTCACTACTCTTCATCATCTTCCAAGTGTACAAATAACTTCCCACAAACTCCAAAGTGTGTAGGAGCATGCCACTTGTCTAAATAACTTCTCTTCAACTTAGGACAATGACAAGTGTCCTTTTAACTTCCAAATGCATAGGAGCATGCCAAGTGTCCTGCACTTTATTAAAATACAAACAAATAAAAACTAGTTATATTATTAATACGAAATAATAAAATAGGAAGCATTCCTATAAACGCCACCTTTCGGTCGATTATCGACAGGCGGTGAAAATGCCGGCCCCGACATTTGGGTTGCCCAAGCCCAGCCTTATGTTTTGTTGCCCATCTACTATTAAGTCATACAAAATTTAAATATATATATATTTTAAAATTTTGTGTGTATATATATATAATATAAGTATAAAAAAAACAACAACATCAAAGTTACATGTTGTACCTTTAGCTTGAATTATATCGTAAAAATCAACATCAAATGTAACCCCGGTTATTGTGCTTTATAATTAACATGATCCGATTAAAAAAAATAACTTCCCTTTGCATTTTTTAAAGCAAATTTCTTAATTAAGTCATCATATTTTACTTATCCATGAACTCGGGTCCATTCCACTAAGTTTTGGTTATTCAGCTTTTTGTGCTTTTTAGTTGATATATGTGACAAGAATAACCTGTCTTAAAAAGTGTACAAAGTTACAAAAAAAAAAAAAAAAAGTCCCTAAATGCTTTTAATGGAATGATGCATCATTTTCAATTGAGATCATAGCTAATCTATTTAATCTCTCTTGCGAAATGATAGTTCGAAGGTAAAAACAAAAAGGAACTGATATTGACACTTCAAAAATTGATGGAGGCACTCCAATATATCAGTGTAATTCCAAAACCACTTTCCTTTATTTTTTAGGGTGCCTCCATCAGTTTTTGGAGAGCTAATATCAATTTCCAAATAGAAACTATGTTAGCTAGCTTAATTTTATTTTAACTATGACTTTTTTTAATCAAATGTAAGAATATATCTACATTACTCCACTATTGTGTTTGTTAAGTCAGAAAATTTCCAACAAAATAATTCAGGAATTTTTTTATTTTTTTTTGTAATATTGTGGGTTGGGAGGAAAACAAAAAGTGATAGAACAAAAATGGAAAAATAAATTGTGAATTGGGAGGAAAACAAAAAGAGGGAGAGAATTAAAAAAAAGAAGAAGGTGAAAACAGGGAGAAGAGGCGCTAGGATTCGATCCTAGATGCTCTTGATCTTTGATCATATGCGTTGGCCACAATGCTCAGCTGATGCCTTTTGGCAAACATGGGAAGCTTGTTTATATTTATATCTAACCTGAAATTTTTATTTTTTTTTTGGATGCCCCAGCTCGGGGGGTTGTCCAAGCTCGAGGGCTTGCGGGGCTTACCCCGGGGCCGGCCCTGGGTGAAATATATGGTACAAACAGGTAGGTTTAACCAGGCTCGGCTATGACATTTTAAAGGCCCTAAGAGAGGTATGAAAATGGGGCCTCTCATGTTATTTTATATAAATTTGTTGTTCAATAAGAGAAATAAAATTGCCTTATAGCTTATAGATCGGGGGTTTGACTCTCAAAGTGATCACTTTGAACAATGTTTTTGCACAACTTCAAAAACACTACTTGACAGAATGATTCCTACCGGGAACGAACACGTGACCTCAAGACTAATAAGCATAGTTTTTTTTTTTTTGGGTAAGTAATAAGCATAGTTATTACCAATGCACTACACTCTATCATTTTGGAAAATATATGATATACATTATATATAACATATTTTTGCAATTTTGGGGCTAAAAAATTGGACCCAAAACGGGAGGCCTTCGGCAGTCGCCTTGTGGGCCTATGCCTGGGCCGGCCCTGGGTTTAACCAGTAGCAGATCCAAAAATTTTATACAAATGGGTCACCTCTAAAGCATAAAGTTGTCAAAATCCAATATAATAGAAATAATTAGTGGCAGATCCAGAAATTTGTTGTTTATTTTAGCTAATTTTATCTAGTGAAAACACTTAAATGAATGATATTGAGAAACATTAAGAAAAAATGAACGCACTAGCATTTTTGTATTTTTACATAATTATTTATTATTTTTATTTGTATAATAAATAGTATAAGTTGGTTTTGTGATATAAGTGGTAGTATCACTTTTTTTGTAAGCTCTTGATGGGCAAGGTTCAAATTTCATTAGCAACAATTTAGGAAGAATCTCTTTCTTCCCTTAAAAAGTTCTTACATCAAGAAACCAATGCAGTAAGCGGAGATGGGTCTCGAACCGGGTGGCGCTTACCACTGATGCAAGAAGTTGGTTTTGTCAAATCTTGCGCAATTTATGCCTTGTTTTTTTTACAATTCAAAAAGAATTTTTTAAAAAATTTCCTTTAGATTCATCATAGATTCTCCCTACTTTCAATATTTCTCTCTCTATTTCTCTCTACTTCCAATATTTCTCTCTACTTATTACCCTTACTATTCAAAAAAAATTTCAAACATCAATCCAAACATAGCATTAACATATACTGTAATACTTACTTTTTGGTTAAAAAAAAATCAGATTCCAAAAAATCTAGGTGACCCACCTCACCTGTGCTTTAATTGGATCCGCCCTTGAGTTTAACGGGCTCGAGGTACATCATGTTGGAAGAGAAGGTTGCAATGTTTTTTTGAAGGAAGAGAAGGTTGCAATGTTTTTTGAAACCTTATATAGCCCTCTATAAAAGGAATTGCGCCATCGAATTTGATTTCTTGAGGAGCGGTGAACCAGTTTGCAAGTATTTCATTGACGTACACGTACTCAACATTGTAGTACGCCTACAAGGTATTCGTCTTAAGGCTCCGGAACCCATTCCTGCTAATTCCACCAATGTATGTATAACATGATGACACTTGCAACTTAGAGGTTTTTTCCTTATTATCTTTCAAACTATACACATTTTTTCTACTTAGTCTCTTAACTATTAATTTGACTATTTCATTCTCTTAACTATCATACCGTTACCTGCTTAGTCCAACAGATAACAGAAGTTAGAAATTTGGACGGAAAATTTCATATAAGACCTGTTTTGGATCTTGTAGAGCAGATATTTAATTATGAGAGCCTTATAGATAAAATTTAATTATGACCCTTTAGGATAAAATGATCAAAAAAATATGACCTTCGCACCAATTTCATTAGATTGAAAATTGGAATACTTAATTTTTTAACCATATTTTTTAGTATATAGACCTTCTAAAAAATTAAGTGCTTAAATTTTCAATCCGTTTGGAACAGTGCGAAGATATTATTTTTTTAATCATATTATTCTAAAGAGTTATAATTATTTTTTTTATCATAATAAAATATCTGCTTTTTATTTGGAACTTTTTAGAGCAGATACTTAATTATGAGAGCTCTAGAAAAAAAATTAACATTAATCTTTTAGCATAAAATGATCAGAAAAATAAGATCTTCGCACCGATTCACACTGATTGAAAATTGGATCGCTTAATTTTTAACCATATTTTTAATATAGAAACAATCTAAATTCTATATAAAGAATTCAGTATTTTTTTAAAATATATATGTATGTGTCAGTTTCTATAAAATGCGACGTAAGATTCTAATATATGAACCTTGTAAAAAAATCTTGTAAAAAAATTAAGTGCTCAAATTTTCAATTTGTTTGAACCGGCGTGAATATCTTATTTTTCTGATTATTTTATCCGAAAGTGTCATAATTAATTTTTATCTCTAATGCTCTCAAAATTAAGTATTTGCTTTATATGGTCCAAATAGGGCCTTACATGACATTTTTCATCCAAATTTCTAATTTCCGTTATCTATTGGACTAAGTAAGTAATGGTATGATAGTTGAGGGGATGGAATCATCAAATTGATAGTTTATGGACTAAGTAGAGAAAAAGTGCATAGTTTAGGGGATAAAAAGAAAAAAAACTCTGCAACTTATTACCGAATAGGACCACTCTAATACAGTATAATGCTACTTACACAACGATTCAAACACAACAACCTTTCACATACATATAGGGCCTACACATTGTAATGTGTGTGGAGCCCATATGTATGTGAGAGGTTGTGTTTGGTGTTGTGTTTGAATTGTTGTGTGAGTATCATTTTTGACACACTTTAACAAAACTTTCCAAATGACTGAATAACGTGTTATTTTGCAGTAGCACGTCATCTGCTTTTCTGAGAAAGCCTTTACCGATATCTGTTGAAACTGATTTTTTACAGGAACCTTCCAAAAAATATTTTAAAAAAGATGAGCGGTTCAGATCATTTTGTAGGACCCCGATATGGGCCCCACAAAAATCTATGTGCAAGATATGTGTAAAATTATCTGTGCAAGTAGCACAGTTGCTTAACTGGCCTATGGAAGTAGCTTGTCTTCAATTTTGTTAATTGTTAATCATACAAAAAGATGTGCAATTTTTGGATAAAAAGATAAATTGCTTTCGTGTATAATTTTTAAAATTTTTTTGACACTAAATTAGAGATCTCAATTAATTTTTTAATTCGGTGTCAAGAAACTTAAAAAGTTATGCATGAAAGTACTTGTTTTTTTTATTCAAAAATCGTATGTCTTTTTTCATGTAGGACTAACAATTTGGGATGGTGGGAGTATCCTATTATCCTAGCAATATATATAACGGATCAAGGGTCAGTTTTCCCTATACGTGCTCCAACCCTTATTAAGTGTGTTCAAATAATATGTAATTTCTTATTGGGAAAAGTATGTCTTCTTTTCTTTTTTTTGTCATACATTATGGTAGTAGGGTGTTAGTATGTTAGTTAACATGAGGTTCAGAGGCTATTCATAGTTCTGAACCCCAAACTTGCTCTCCGTGGAACTTGAACTCAGGTCACCTCTGGAGAGAGAAATAAGACAACTAATTTGACAAGCTTGGTTTCTCATGGAAAAGTATGTCTATTATGTACATTTTAAGAGTTCATTTAAACCGGATGAAAACAGAAAAAACCACACGTAAGGTGTAGTAAGCCTAGTCCGACTGGCCATTGGGCCTGAGGGCTTGCTGCGGCCGGATGCATATGGGTCGTGCCTGAAAGGCACAATATTCCCCTGAGGACCGCATGGCGAATCAGGACTGACCCCGGATACAGGCCTACCAGGTGATTCCTTGGGTCTCCCATTTTAGGCCCAATCATAGGACTCCTAAATAGCAGAAACCTAATGAATAAGAGATTTATGTATGTCAATTATTTTGCAAGTTCGTGTAGTTCAGTGGTAAGGAGCACTTGTGCTACACGCGAAACCCGAGTTCGAACTTGTACAAAAAATCGTTTGAAATGTTGTCATGGTTCGACCACGCAACCAGCAGTTCCAATGAAAAGGTCAAGCGAATTGCCATTGCACTACAAACATTTTATGCTCTACTACTCCAAATACTAATATATATATACAATTTTTTGAGATGCCCCATTTTCAAACCTCACCTAGGGTCTCGAAAATTTCAGGGCCGGGCCTATGGCGAATATGGCTAGGAAACCCCAAGGACCGGGTTGAGAGGTTCATGATCAGCGCATGTGGACGACTCAACACCATTTGGCTTCTACGTATGTGGTGTCTCGGTGACATGTTCCTGCCACGTGTGTTCGGCCACTGTAAAAGACACAATTGTTGAATAATTTTCTGATATTTCATTCATTGTCATTCTACAATATATATAGTACAAGCATTTACAAGGAAAGAATAAGAATACAGGGAAACGTCCTATAATTAAGGAAGAAAATAAAAGTACTTACTGAATTAAGGATATTGACCGTATCAAATCCTTAATTCTAGCAATATCAAATCCTTGATTCTAACAGCCACTTGCACACTTAGCATCATGCACAGGCCTCGTGCCTAACACAAACTTATTTGCAAAGCAAGTACACCTTTTCCATAAAAGGCTGAGGGAGAAATCAGGGGCGGGGTGGCACGTGCCACCCCCGGGTCTAAAAACAAAAACTAGTTATGTAATTTATGCGTTATTCTATAGAACACGTGTATTAATTTTTCGCTATGTATAGTATTAAGTATGTTTAGGAGTGATTAATTGATGAAAATGTGTACTATTTCCGGTATTATGAATGCTTAACCTTAGAAAAAGTGTGTTCTTTACAGTATTAAGTATGTTGATGGATAAATTTTTTTTTGAACGGCTTGATAATTAACATATAAAAAAATGTATATGTATTATAAATTATTAACCTTAGAACACTTGCAGTTTTTTAATACTGATTACTCCTTTTGTCCTGTAAAGATAGTCCAGCACTATCAAGAAAGTGTAATTTTTCGATAAAAAACCAAAGTACTCCATGTATAATTTCTTAACGCAAAATTAAAGAACTAACTGAGATCTCTAATGCGGTAGTAAGAAATTAAAAAATTATACACAAAAGTACTTATTTTTATCTAAAAATTGTATGTCTTTTTTTTTGTGTGTAATAGACTATCTTTCTAGGAGGGAGAAAGTACATGAATTTTGGGTGCCATTTCCGAATTGAAATCCCGGCTCCGCTCAGGAAGAAACTCTAAAGAAGTATGCCATTTCGAGATTTACTAAGCTTGCCTTTACTTGTTTTGCAGACCTGGTCGAAGGGGGAGGGTGCCTCAGAGGATCCGACCTGTCGTAGACCGAGTACCGCACCACACAGGGAATAGCATTGTCAAATATCAAGAAACACCAAACATCTCTAGCAAAACACAAAAGTCTTCTATAAACAACAAAACTATCTAAATTGGTGACTGAATAATATTTTAGAGATGTGATTTTAGCACTTCAATTTTAGCCATTGGCATTTCATATTTTATTTTGTAATATCACATGATTAAGACACAGTGTGTAGTGTCAGTGGCTAAATTACAGGAGTGCCAAAATCAATTTCCATATTTTATTTCCATTAACACCATAACTGGCGACCTGTCTTCTTGGACTCCAAATACCGACCTATGAAAACATCTTTTAAAAAGGAAGGATAACAGAGACAAGTGCCTAAACCAGTAGACATTGTATGCATCAACTCTATGCTATTGTGAAAAAGGCATAGAAACTTAAACTCTTTGCTATTGTGAAAAAGGCAATTTCTAAATGTCTCAAACATATCGACAATGCTTCGCGTCTAGTATCCAATTTACTCATCTAACGACGTAAAAGTAACATTGAATCTTAGTAATGGCCTAGACTTTGTCAGATCATCTAGGGTGTAGTTAGGTAATTGATGCTTCATTGATAGAATACTGTATTGACTTGCTCGTAGATTGGTGATCTGCCTCTAGTTCTCTGAAAATATTCGACCCCGTTCTGTTCCACCCTAAGAATCCAGGCCGTCATCAGAACTACCATTGCCATAGAATTAGGCCTGTCATCTGGATCATGTTGGAGACACATCAGGGTGATCCGGATGCATCTAGTGACTTCATTTGTGGAATATTGGGACCCTTCAAGAGTTGGATCCATCAAACCCAATGGTGTTCCTTTCTTCCAGAGTTTCCAGGACTGCAACAAAGTGGTATATACATGAGTTGTGGATGCTATGATATTTGCAGACTTGCAGTAAAAAGTGTGGTACTCCTTGAGTTATGTGACTATGTCTTAACATTTTTTTCCATCATTATTTGTGGTGTTGGTCTCTTTCTGGATTTTCAACTTTTTGAAAGGGCACGTAATGAATAAATTTGAATTCCTATTTAAAGGCAGTATTTATAGCATTAATCCTTTGTTTTAGTATTAAAAATATATTACCAGCTACTTATAAGGGATAACTCAAGAACTTTCACTATGTACATACATTTTCAAATATCCCTAACTTGGAGTGAAGACTAGCAAAATAAGATGGAGGGAGTATTTATTAGAATGTATGGCTAAAGCTTACATGGCTCAGAAGGCCCAAAGCACCATCTGATTGGTAAAAGTTGTTGTTCTTCTTGTTAGAAATGATCTCCAGAACTAAGACATCAAAGCTAAACACATCGGATTTGGCAGAGAATTGTCCATGCATTGCATACTCAGGAGACATGTAACCACTGCAAGCCATCGTTATGATCAGTTGATCATGAATGAAAAATGAAAAATATTAGCTCGTTTCACACAAAATCAAACATGAACAATGGAGTACATAATGCACCCAAAAAAATTAACTCAGAAGGTACGCCAACTGATCATGGAGCATTAGAAAAGGACTATTATTCTAAAAGAGTTAATTAAGTAAATCCCCAATAATAAGGTGAAAAAAGGACTATTATTCTAAAAGAGTAGAAGACAAGTGCTAAAATCATTTCCCTGTACAGTAAAGTCCATAAAATCGATCGCACATCGGTTTGGTTACAGATAACAATTATTCAGGGCCCGTAAATGGAAATTACAGATAACAAGCATATGGGATGCAAGGGCACTACTTACAATGTTCCCACGACTCGACTTGTACTTCCATGAGTTTGACCAACTCCAAAGATCTGGGCTGTTCCAAAATCTAAAACTTTAGCATTCATATCGTGATCTAACAAGATATTGCTAGCTTTGAGATCGCAGTGCATAATTATTAACTGGGAATCTTCATGAAGGTACAACATGGCCCGGGCCACCCGTCCTATAATCTTGAAACATCTTGTCCAATCCAACTTCGCTTGCTCTTGTGGGTATGTGCATTGATTGATCCAAATGCAAGTTCAGATTAGAAGGAACTGAACTTGGGAGTAATCTATATTATAAAATAGAGAAGTATCTTAAAGAAATATTCCAAAATTTATGTATACATACAAACAAGAGCACATTTTTAGCCGTTAGATTGAGTTTTCAATACGTTATAGCCGTTGGATTTTAGAACATGACATTTTTGGTAAATACATTACATTTGAGTGACATTTGAGTGAGGGAGTGAGGAATCTTAAATTAAATTCTCTCTCAAAACCACGTTCCCCTCTCTCTCTCTCTCTCTCTCTCTCTCTCCACGCAAGCAGTAGAAAATGGGTTGGGTGTGGTCCGATGAAGTAGACGACGGCCATGACGTCACTGCAAAATTATTGATACTGCTCTGTTTAAACCTGTGATTCTCATCTCTAGCTTCCTTCCTTCTCATGTACTCGCTACCTTTTTTATGTAGTCAATAAGGTGCTTGGTAGTATGCCCAACACATGTTCGGTGAATCTGTAACAATAAATTGGTTTTTATAGTAAGTAGACTACTTTTTATTCAATTGTATGTGTTTTGGAAAATCTTTAGAAGCAAGTAATGGCCATCCATTTAAGTTAGAAAATGTGTGAGCGCATGCAGTATGTGAACAATAGTCCATGATTGAGTGTTTCATCTTTTTTTTCTCACATACAAGGCTGCATAAATCTAAAATACCAAATTAGAAGCATAATAATTTTCGTCCCCTACTCTTATTGCTCTGTCATTTTTATAAATTAAACCAAAAGGCCAAAACCAGTACCAAAAAGAGTTTTCATTATTATTTTTCATCTCCTACTGATTCTATTGATGTAGAGCATTGGTTGGTATGTTTAAATTTTAAAATGTTGGTTCTTATAATCTTACTCTTAGATAGGGGTGATATATTGGGTTCAATATTCAGTATTTATTTGCAGTGTGCCAATCGTGGAGCCTTCAGGCATGCACTAGCAACGTGCCTTTAGATACGTTACGTTATGTCTTCAGGTACGGGCATGCACTAGTACATAGATGTTATTCCATTTTCTCAAAATTGAGACAAAAGCAAAAGAAAATTAAATTGGTTGGATCTACAAGCAGGCATGTGAATTGGAGTCCAATTTTGTTCACCCATGAGGGTGAACATTACCCTCGCCTTATTTGATTCCTTCGAAATTGTTGGACCCGCCAACTTAACCATAGTTAAACATCAAAAGCCACAAAATATATATGGAAATGACACAAGATCTAATCATTTAGGTCCCGTTTGATAACAGTGATAGATGGATGAGATTTGTAAGGAGATGGGATTAGGATTGGGATTCGTAAGGAGAAGGGATTATTAATGAGAAGGGATGATAATGAGTATGTTTGTTTGGGATGGGATTAGATGATGAGATTATTAATATTATGTTTGTTTGAGATGAGATTAGATGATAGGATTGGATTGATAGAAGAAATTGGTAATGTAAAGGGATTGGTAATGAGAAGGGGTTGGGTTCGGACTACGAATACCAAGTCCCACGGGGTATTACTAATACCCCCTATGGAGCTCACTATTAATCCAAACGGAATAATAATCCGATTATCAAACAAGGGTTTGGAAAGCCCTTGGGATTGGCAGTCCAATCCCAAGGCATAGTCCGGTTATCAAACGGGGCCTTAGATATTAACCCCCACAACGCAAGGAGTCCAAAACCCATGGGCCCACTCCTCTGAAAATCAAAACAGCTTTTCCTTGTTGATGTTGCTTCGACGAAGAAGGCATTAGTTTGTGCATCATACTGGGCATATAAGACGAGAGAAGCGTGAAATCTGTTTTCAAAAAATCTGCTTATGAAAAATCTGTTTTAAGTCCAAAATCTGTTTTCATAAAATCTGTTCATGGAAAAAACTAATGCTTGTCATAGGAGAAATCTGTTCGGAAAAGAAAATTTGTTTGGATTTTTCAAGGAGTGAGCCAAGCGTTTTTGATTCCTTGCCTTATAGGGGATAATTTTCAAATAACTAGATCCTGTATTATTTCCATATTTCATGGTTTTTAATGCGAACAATGGTTACAGCTGGCAAGACCTACAAGTTAGATTGAACCAATTAAAGAGAGGGTAATATTCACCCTCATCAGATGAAGGTAAACAAAATTGGACACTATGTGCAGAAGCTTTGGCGTGGAGAGCAGCTTTGGATTTCTAACTGATGTTGGGTCTGAGATCAATTGTGGTGGGGGATTCTCATCAACTGGCTAGGATTTTAGCTAGAGAAGTTGTGTGCCCGGTAGGAGTGGATGTGATTGTAGAAGATATTCGACGAGCAGTGCCTAATTTTTTGCATTGTGAATTCCGGTTTGTTCGGAGAATGGCTAATTCAGCTGTTCATGTTTTAGCAAGTTCGGGTTTGCGAGGTTCTGGTGTAAGGACTTGGGAAGCTAGACCTCCTCTTTGGTTATTGTGTTCTCTTGAGCACGATAATCACTGTCTTTGATGCATTCTTGTTGATTATTGAATAAAATTCCTACCGTTTCGACCAAAAAAAAGAAAAAGGAATTGCTTCTCAACTCACGATTCACATTGTGTATCATTCAGCTATGTTTGTCTGCTCGAGAGTTAATTCCTTAATAGATTCTAAATTTAACTTTCATGGCAATATAAAATAAAAGCAACATAACCCAGAGTTGTTTAGAATGCCAAACCAAATAAAAAGTAGTCGAGGCTTTTGTTGAGCACAAACTCATAAATGAGTATTTTCTCTTCTCCTTCCAAGCAAAATCCCCGTAGCTTTACAAGGTTTCTATGACCACCTCGGTCTTGAATTCTTGTACGTGCACCTTGGAGTGAGGTTCAAGATAGCCTCTTCACAGTTTTCTCTTGTCTATCTGGAAGTAAACCCAGAGAATACAAAACATCCCACGAAACTTTTAGATCCAACGTAGGACAACTTTTGAAATTTGAACGATTTCAAAAAAACAAAAAATACCTCGTAGACTAGACTGAATCCACCTTCACCAATTTTTTTATCGTCTAAGAAGTTGTTTGTGGCGGCTTGAATTGTGCTCAAATCATATTGCAATGACTGCACTATTGAGATGTCATCCCCAACTGGACAAATCAAAAGTTGAAACAAGAATATATGATCAAATTAAACAAGAAGACAAATTTTCTTTAATTTGTTTTGGCCAGATCGAAGTAGTTTTTTTTTTTTACTTTAGCGTGGGGGTAGTTTTGAAATTTTTCCTTGTTCTTACCATTGTTTTCCTTATTACAATTATACTTTTTCTTCGCCCTCCTAGTTAGGAAGTAGAAGCCTGCTATGAAAAGCAAAATAGCGATCCCAATTGGAACTACAATGCCAGTGATTACTTGCGATGAGACTCCCCCATTTCCTGCATTAGAAAAATTATTTCATCAACAATTTTCATTAGCAAAAGGTAGTGCTGACTAAGCCTCTAGAGAATTAATCTGATTCGAGTAGTGTAGTGAGTTGTTCCAGCTTGTTTGCTAAAAATGAAAAATATACTACTATAGAGTGAGGTTGTCTAACATTCGTCTAAAACAAGCATTAATCATGTCGATCCTGATCTCAAGTTTCTTAGCGTTGGGAAATGTTTTCAGACTGGGCTTGTAAGATAACGAATGTGTCTCGAATTTAATTTCTAACAAGCCGAGTATGAGTCAACATCAAATAACTTGTATCCAATAAAACAGATAGGGATAAGGGATTGCATTAGGAGTCTAGCTCTCAAAATCTGAGTCTTGTTCAGCATTGTCTAGAATTTGGCTAGTTTGCTAAATTTTCACTTCGCTGCAATATTACGAGCCAAAGGCGAGGCTCTGAGAGCTTGACTTTGATATGCCTAAGTATTTTGATTGTCGCACGTGCACCATACATTTTCAGGTAATCAGGACCCAAGATTAATTACTCACCACTGTCCCCAGCGACATCAGTCCTATTGGCTGAAGGAGCTTGTACTCGCAAAGGTGGTGGAGGAGCAGCACCAAAGCTGACATTGTGAAAAAGGTATGTCTCATACCAGCGTTATATTCGCTCCTTGTTTTGCATCACTGCTGTACAGAAACACCGAGATAGAACTCCACAGGCATGCAGTGCACTCAGAATCTGACATGTACGGCATGCGTTGCGCTAGTACGTACACTGATTTAAGGGATGTGTAGTTGGCTTCTGCTATTGCTAATTTCTTGCCCGAATGATCACTCGATGCGCGATTGGTGACATCATTCATTACCTTTTTCATGTGTAGTTCATGTTAATGGTTAGTGAAGTTTTTTGCCAAAAGTTAGAACTAGATATCAAAATTAAGACCATATTTATGTATACTGCAAAGAGATACGCAAACCAAACTATATTACTCTGAATTTGAAAGAATAATTGTGGTGGCAGATGCAGAAAATTGATAAAGAGGGGCCAAGTGTATAATTACTCTGAATTTGAAAGAATTGTGGTAAAAAAAAAAAAAAGGGTCAATTTTCATTTTGAAGAGACAGAAGTAAATAACCAATATTGTGAATGGGATAAGGAATTAAAACGTTAAATAACAAAATACACGAAATTGGAGTACAATATCTCTCAACCACACCCCGTCCTTTTATGATAGTCACACTAGACACAAATTAAAATTACTCCATACCAATACAAAATTAACGTTATGTTAAGTTGTCCAGTGGTGTAGCCAGGATTTGGCTACGGAGGTGGTACTTTCCGATAGTACGCAAAAACTAGGTCAAACACCTGAGTTATCAAAAAAACATTTTGATGGAAGTTCACTAATACTTTGTTGCATGATGTTCGGAAAAAAACAAAGGAAATGAAATCGTAAAATCAGACTTCGTCTTGAGTTTTATTTGTTGGTTACAAAGAATAAAGGTTTAGTTCAAATATCTTGTAGTCTTTAATAAAAGTCATTGTGAATTATTCATAAGAACCGAACTGTTTATTTTTTCAATAGCAAAATTTTCATTATTTCTGTTAAAAAAAACTAAGTTGTTCAAGTACCGATGAGTAGCAACTAGCAAATACCAAATCGATCTCCAATATTGTAAAAACCTCTATTTACCTCTGCCCCTGCTTTTCGTTAGTACTTTAAGGAGAGACTGTAAAAACTAAAATATTTATGACGATCTAAATATTTGTTCCAAAGGCATTTGTGGCAAAACAACCATTTTTGGCCATGTGAGAGAGAGAGAGAGAGAGAGAGAGAGAGAGAGAGATGAGAGGAGTTTTGAAAAAAAAAAAAAACGGAGAGAGAGAGAGAGAGAGAGGAGTTTTGAAAAACAAAAACAAAAACGGAAAACAAATAAGACTGCTGCTGGAGCTAGAGGTGAACTCCCGCACAGCAGTCTTACGCCTCAACCTCACACCACAGCACACTTTTGTGCAATCTTTTCACAGTTTTTAATTGAATGTAAGACTGTATTTTTAAAATTTTTTATTTTTTTTTATATTTCTGCAACTAGGGTGGCACGTGCCACTCCTCCACTCTTAATAGCTCCACCCCTAAGTTGTCCTTTATGTGCTAACATTTTACCCAATAAGTTGGGCTTTATTCTTTAATACCCCTATCATTTATTTGAAATAAATATCGAGGCACAATATTTTAAATGGTAGAAAGACAAATTATTGGACTTCGGCTAATAGTCCACGTGATTTGCTTTGGGTGGGCATTCACTACTAGGAACGGATAAGGGAGCAAAAGTAGTAGAAGTATAAAAACAGAATTGACGTTTTATGAATACTTGTGTCATATGCAACAAACCACTTGGAGAAGAGCCACCATGGGGTATAAAAGAAATAAAAGGGAAAAAAAGGGTCGAGGCACAGGGGAGAGGAGAGAGCTCGCTGATGTTAGCTAGTGATCTTTTTCTTTTCATGGGTTTATAAAGAAACTCTCCCACACCAACTATATATATTAATTAATTTCCTAGAGACAATAATCATTTAATCGCCTTATCCATATATAGCAAACCTAGCGAGATTGAGAAAAAGAGATGCAAAATCAACTTGAGGCATTTGTATTGGATCAAAAGATTTTTTTTTTTTTGGAAAGTGATCAAAAGATGTTTGATATTATGTTTTTTTGTTCTTTATTCTTTTCGTTTTAACTGCTTATTATGACAACAGTACTTAAGTATGTTGATGCATATATGCTGAGCATTTTTTTACACATAACATACTAATTACTTGAAAATTATTAATTGTCTGTTGGTTTGCTCACAAAATCACAGAAGATGTCTCCAAAGATTTCTCTTTTAACATTGATACTTGTGCATATCTTTTCATTTGTATGTATATTTATAATCAAATACATGATACTAATTGGGCCATTCAATTTAAAGTGTTTGAAGGTAAAACTTGGTCAAATGTTGTTTTGTTACTCCTTCTGCATATTATTTGATATGATTTTCAAGTTAAACAAACGGTCAAAGCATCATAGAAATTCTACAGCTTTTGAGGAACGAGTTCTTTATATTTTTTGGCCAAATAATTAGTGCAAGGGAATGGAAAATCAACCTTGGTAACTTAAGATTCATATATGAGTTGCTCCATTCGACCATGATACATCTTTTTCCTTAGGTATCGCATTGTGTGATATTTATCTATAAAATTTGTTCTTGATCTGAACAAAATGATTTTTTAAAATTCCCTAATTTATGGCCATTTCAAATCTATAAGGGTCCCGTTTGATAAGAAAGAAAATTGTGCTTGAAAGTAAATACATTTTTCCTTCATGTGCATAATTGAAATGAAAAGTTTTGCCAAAATCTTGCAATAAAATACTTATAGTTATTAACCTTAACCTTTACGGGTTATGATAGGAAAGGAAAAAATATGAGAGCATAGAAAGTGCCGTCAACAACTTTCACAAGAAAATAAAGTTTTCTTATCTTTTGCAATAAAATAAAGTGAAAGCTATGTAAGAAAATTTACTTTCTAAAACTTTGTACTATTTTCATGCCCAAAATAAAGTGAAAGATTGTCATGTTTTTTTCAACTTTCTTGGATTTTTGAGTCTACATTGTTTTCTAACCGTGCATGGCATGGTTTTTCGGTTAGTAGTAAATTAATTCAACATTTACCTGTCCCAAAGCATCATTAAAGTGCAGGGAAAATGATGGTCAAAGATGTGTTTTGATAATTAATACCCCCGCCAAGGACATTTTCAGTATTAACAAATATTCTTAACTTGTCCTTGGTGGATATTAATTATCAAAATACGTCCTAGATCATCATTTTCCCTAAAGTGCGTCCCAGTAACGTTCAATGAACCTCTCACACCCCACCCTTCCCCAATATCCGGACTCCCAAGGTCCATCCTTAGTGGACAAGGTGGACTCGTTTGAGTAGCTCAATATGCACATCTCATGCCAGATCGTGACCGGTTTTGAGTCAGGGCATTCTCTGACCGCATCTCTGCTAGCGTTAATGACACATTGTCAACACACGGTGGCGGAGACGTCACCATATATTGCAAAGGAAGAGGCTGTAGGCGACACTAAGGGGGCTGCTGCCAACGCTATAGTTGAAAATTTCTAAAGAGACGTTGGAGTTTTTTTTTTTTTTTACTTGGCAAAAGAAAAATTTATTAAACTCGAAATGGATACATCGAGTAAAAGGGAAGGGAAAACCAGAATATAGGCAGCCTAGATAAACAATCTAGGCCTAACCACTAAATAAACACACTCTTTTCCCATACATCTTGGGATAAATACTCAATTTTGTATTCGAATCAAAAGGTTTTCCTTTGCGAACAAAAGATGTAATTAAAGGACATGTTATTACTTGAATGGGCCTGAACCACTTAATCAAAACTTATATAAGTGAGATTGTGTTGTGCAAATGAATTAAATTTTTGTCTAACAGGGGATTTGTTCTTTTTTCAGATGAGAAGACACGATGGACTAGAGCTTTGGCAAACGAACATGCTTTGGCTCCTTTTATTTATTTACTCAATTTGCGTCAGCCTCAATCCAATTCCAATATTGGTCAAAGCTGACCCTATTATATACCTAGACTGCCCAACCGTGATGCACATGTCTGGGGACATTGTCTATAATTAAAATTTTGGCCCCAGACATGTGCATCACGGTTGGATAGTCTAGGTATATAATAGGGTCATCTTTGACCAATATTGGAATTGAATTGAGGCTGACGCAAATTAAGTAAATAAATAAAAGGAGCCAAAGCATGTTCGTTTGCCAAAGCTCTAGTCCATCGTGTCTTCTCATTTGGAAAAAGAACAAATCTCCTCTTAGACAAAAATTTAATTCATTTGCATAACACAATCTCACTTATATAAGTTTTGATTAAGTGGTTCGGGCCCATTCAAGAAATAACACATCTTTTAATTACATATTTTGTTCGCAAAAGAAAACCTTTTGATTCCGAATACAAAATTGAGTATTTATCCCAACAGATCAAGTATGGGAAAAGAGTGTGTTTATTTTAGTGGTTGGGCCTAGATTGTTTATCTAGGCTGCCTACGTACCCAAAATTTGAGATCAAGCCGAACGTAGTTCATGTTAAAATTTTATTTTTAGTTAGCAAATCTTTGTGACTCATTTTGAATGTTTGGTAAACTTTAAGGGAAATGATTTTGCCACTCCATTTTTTGTTAACGCCACTCCCCTGCAAGTGTATTTTTGGTACGGCAAAATCAGCAACCAACTTTAATGATTCATTAGGACTTTTGGCATCACTATAAATGGAGCATATCCCAACTAGGTTGGTACCTACCCCTTTACCAATCATATGGCAATCCTAAATCATTTTAACTTTGCAACTGTATCAATTGGAATGGGTTGCCTACATACTTGACTCTTCAAGTTCAACTTGAAATGTAAATAAGTTCGAATCAAAATCAAGTCGTCCGGAGTTCTTATTTATTTATGTTGCTCAGAATTCGAATGCGTAGATTCCCAAGCAACTGCGGGGTGTCCTGGTTTCTGAAAAAAAAGAACTTTTAGAAAAAAAAGGTAATTTTAAGTTTAAAAATCATGTGTTTATACAAATAATTTTCCTACCAATATAGATCTTGTTTGATAGATCTCATTAAGATCTTTTAAACGGTGCAAAAAATCATGTGTTTATACAAATAATTTTCCTACCAATATAGATCTTGTTTGATAAATCTCATTAAGATCTTTTTAAACGGTGCAAAAAAAAATTGAAAAAATATTTTTCATTTTTATTATATTTGAGTTTGAAATTGCCTTCGTATGAAAAAAAAAAAAATAACTTTTGTAAGAGTGGAACACCCCTGCATCTTTTCATCATGTCAATTTAAGTTAGCTTAGCCTCTTTAGTCAACTAGTCTGCCACGACATGGACCTTCTGGGCATTTGAATTGCTCATCGATCACAGCTTAAAGTCACAGAAAAAGTTTCCAATTCTGAATGGGGAAAATGATCAATTTTAGAATTATAAAAGACATTTTTTTTAAGCCTTGTGCAAACAAAAGAATCAAATTTTTAAAGAGATGAATTTTTATTTTTTTTTGGGTAAAATTAAAGAGATGAATTTGAATGCCGTGGAGGCCCTCCAAATCAATTCTTTTTGCTACTGGCCTGACTATTTTTTGGACTTGCAACCGAATCGGCACGGCACAGAATTTCAACCTCTCACACCGTCCCCAACGATACTTTTTATATATGGACCTTCAACTTTGCATCGTTCCCGACAACAATGGAATTTTAACTTTGTACTGTCTCCGGCGGCAAAGAAATTTTAACCTGGGGTCGTCCCTGACGACAATGGGATTTCAATCTTGCGCTGTCTCCGACGGGCGCCACCTTTCGGCAATGGAATTGGAATTCGAACCTTGCGCCATCCCCGACAGCAATGGAATTTTAACCTGAAGCCAGATTTCATTTTTTTCGGAATAGAATGGCTGAAATCATTTGCATTTTTTTTTAAGTTTTAAAAAAAAATCATGGCCCAAATAATTTTGTGTTTCGACCTCTTTTGAAATATGGGCAGGGTTAACTCTAAAATATTTGGAACTCTTTAGCTATGTTTAATAACATTGTCACTTTTCTATTTCCTATTTTCTATTTGCTAAAACCAGTTTCTACTTTTCCTAAAAAAAAGTGAAAGCGAAAAACATGTTTGTGTCAACCTGTTTTCCAAAAACAAAAAAACAAAAAACATGAACATGGTTCACATGAATGGTTCACATGAATAAAAGAAACCTTCCATTGCCACTACCAGTCTACCATAGACATTTCTACCTAAATCCACAAGGCCACAACTACACTCTTCGAATAATTGAAACCCATTATCTAATGGAAATCCTATGGCTATGAATTGATTCAGGCAAACTGGAAATTATAAATCTGCCCTAGTTATTGAAAAGAATTGAAGCTGATTTCATAGAGGATGAAAAGAAGCTCAAATAAGCAACAAGAAGGATGGATAAGTTGTAATAAGAGTTTGCAAAATCGCATCTACGGACAGAGTTTTAATCACAGAGAGAGAGAGAGAGAGAGAGAGAGAGAGAGAGAGAGAGAGAGAGACAGAG
>BPLS01029470.1:137542-161156 GCA_019656275.1 Rhododendron kiyosumense | reverse complement strand
TCAGGACTCAAAATCTGTAGGAACCAAAAATAGCAACGCCGAAAGGGGCGTGCCATATTAGTTGCTGACTTCCAATGCCCTGTTCGGTTGGGTATTTAAACCTGTGTAGAATTTAAACGTGTAGAATTTAAAGGAAACGTGCAGGAGAAGTTCGATTCATTTAGAACGGCAAACAAATTGACTTGTTGCGCAAATGTAAAATATATGAAAGCTGCGTCATTGGCACCATCCCGGTAGTTTCTGTGATGGATTTGATATATGGTCATGTATATCGTGCCCGTCACGCAATTCCCATGTAAAATTTAAACTCATTCATTGCCGTGTAGAATATGAACTCATTCAAGACATCGCAATGGCGTGTATCAGGACTCAAAATCTGTAGGAACCAAAAATAGCAACGCCGAAAGGGGCGTGCCATATTAGTTGCTGACTTCCAATGCCCTGTTCGGTTGGGTATTTAAACCTGTGTAGAATTTAAACGTGTAGAATTTAAAGGAAACGTGCAGGAGAAGTTCGATTCATTTAGAACGGCAAACAAATTGACTTGTTGCGCAAATGTAAAATATATGAAAGCTGCGTCATTGGCACCATCCCGGTAGTTTCTGTGATGGATTTGATATATGGTCATGTATATCGTGCCCGTCACGCAATTCCCATGTAAAATTTAAACTCATTCATTGCCGTGTAGAATATGAACTCATTCAAGACATCGCAATGGCGTGTATCAGGACTCAAAATCTGTAGGAACCAAAAATAGCAATGCCGAAAGGGGCGTGCCATATTGGTTGCTGACTTCCAATGCCCTGTTCGGTAGGGTATTTAAACCCGTGTAGAATTTAAACCCATGTAGAATTTAAACGTGTAGAATTTAAAGGAAACGTGCAGGAGGAGTTCGATTCATTTAGAACGGCAAACAAATTGACTTGTTGCACAAATGTAAAATATATGAAAGCTGCCTCATTGGCACCATCCCGGTATTATTAGGTATTTTTTTGGTTCCTACAGATTAAAAAAATTGAAGACAAAAAAAAAAATCCAAACGGATTATTAGGTTTTTTTTTTTAAAACACAGAAGGGTAAAAGAGTAATTCCACTTACCACCTCCATAACTCGCAATAGTTAGTTTGCTATTTCAATTTATGGTTTTACTTCATAGAATCCTAATTGTACGTCTTGCTTATATAAATTGGTAATAATGTTAATTAGCACTTTGATATGACAGTACAAATTAGCGAACTTTTTGTAAAGTTTTGGTCATAGTTTCTTTTATTTTTAATTTTTTCTCATCAAAATAAATTAATAATTCACAAAAATAATTGATATAAAACGAACACAGATTAAAAAAATTGAACAAAGACAAAAAAAAAAAACCCAAACGAATTATTAGGTCTTTTTTTCCCAAACATGGAAGGGTAAGAAAGTAATTCCACTTACTATCTCCACTAAGCAATTCTGACTAGCTAGTGAAAATCACGAACTCAAAGGGAGTGAAACTACGAGCTCAAAGTTAGTAAAATTCCCAAGCTCTAAACCAGTGAAATTCATGAGTTCAAAGCAAGTAAAATTTATGAGCTCAAAGCCAATGAAAATTATGAGCTCAAAGCCAGTGAAATACACGAGTTCAAAGCCTATCAAATTCACGAGCTCAATGTTAGTGAAAATCACGAGCTCAAAGTCAGTGAAAATCATGAGCTCATACCAAGTGAAATTCACGAGCCCAAAGTTAGTGAAATCTAGCGAAATTTGAAAATTAATGAAATTTAAAAAATCTATTAAAATTCACGTGCTCGAAGTGTGAAAATAGTGAAATTTCAGAATTAATAAATTTTAATAACTTTTTAAAAATTAGTGAAATTTTGCCAGCCAAAAAAATCACTATCCGAAAGTGGTTGCTGGGTGGAGGCAGGAGAGGTTGATGATAAAATAGTAAAGTATGAAATTGTATTTATTGAAGGGTAAAATGATAATTTTCATAATAGGATCATCCATAGAGGTAAATAAAAACTGAGTTCCTCCTTAATGGAAATTAACATGCACTTTTCGATCCTTAGAGGTAATTTGCTGTTGCAACTTCACCATCGTGATGCATGCGTCAATACAAGACACATGACGTGTCGCGGGACTTTTTAAATTTTTTTTGGGCATGGAAAATGATAATGTCAAAACTGTTTTTGTTAGTGCAAAAATTGTAATGCACAAAAGGCTTGTATCATATGTAATGCGTAAGACTTTTATGCACTGAGATTTTGACACTAACAAAAACAATTTTGACATTATTTAAACCGAACAGTTGATTAAAAAAAAAAAAAAAGGAACAAAAACCGTGAAATAAGGAACCGAATAGCATCGCCGAGTGGGCGTGCCATATATGGTTGGTGTGCTTATGGTACAACTACTCCTCGGTCCCTGCCTTCTATAAATAATAAGTTTAGCACTGCACACAAACACACACAATTATAAACTGTGAATTTGTGACCTTTGGCTCTTGCGAAAAGAAGAGGACAATTCCCCCAGGCAGACACACACAGGTCAAATAGGGCTTGGTCTTGGCTGATTTAAATAGAGAGAAACTAAGACTTTGAGAGCTTGTACGCAATTGCCCAAAACTAACAATAGGAATAGATAGAAGAAATCTGATCTTGCAGAAAACTTTTATGGGTTTCGGTATTATTTCATGGCTGAGGTTGGTCTTGTCAGAAACCAAGATGGACCATAGGTGCGATAATTTATTTTATGGGCGAGGTCTCTGATTCAGATACAGGTTATCAGTCAAAAATATCTTTTAATGCCAAAAAACCTAATGACTTTTGTAATGGCAATTGGAATGATATTAACTCCTATTTATTTATTATCTATGGTAAGCCAGATATTTTATGGATACAAGTTATTTAATGTTCCAAATTCTTCTTTTTTTGATTATGGACTGTGAGAATTATTTGTTTCGATCTCTATTTTCTACCGGCAATAGGTATTGGTATTTATCCTTATTTTGTTCTTTCATTATCCCTTGACAAGGTCAAAATTAATCTCTGTAAATTTTTTTCTAGATAGTTTTCATGAATAAAAAAACGAATCCTATGATTTTTGTAATTTGTCTGTTGTACAATGGAAAAAAAAAAAAGGAGTCTTTTTTTCTTCTCTTAAAATAAGGAAAAAGCATTTTAACCATATATGTTTTGTCTTTCGGAGAACCATGTGAATCACTCCAACACTTAATTCAAATGCTTCTCGCCTGAAACACCACATTTAACACCATTTGATAGACATTTAACGTCTGGGGGAATTTGAAGAATACTTTCAAAAGTGAGGGAGGGGGCAATGGAATATCAGAAATCACCATACAGGTTTTTTAATTGGGCAAAATTTTATAGTCATCCCTCTAGTTTTTACAGTTGTCTCAATTTCATCCCTCTAGTTTCCATTGCTATCAAATAAACCCTGTAATTTGTTTTACGTTCTAAATTAGTAAAATTGTTAACACCGTTAATGAAACTAACAGAAAAATATGATTAAAAAATTAAGTACTCCAATTTTCAATCTGGTTGAACTGGTGCGAATATCTTATTTTTTTAATTATTTTATCCCAAATGGTCGTAGTGAATTTTTGGCTCTAAGGCATTTCAATGAGCACCCGAAAACTCCTTATTTAGTTTCAAGCACTATAAGAAATTTGGGATCTCCCAACGTTTTTTTTAGTAATGCTTGAAAAAATCATTGGTATAGATGGTGTATAGTAACGGTTTGCAAAACGTTTACTAGAAACAAGAATATAGTGACGGAGAATTACCAAAAACTGGACTATAGCGATTGTTTTCAATAATCGTTACTATAAACCAGACTATAGCGACGGTTTTCATTAACCGTTAGTAGATTTTTACACTACTAAAACCAATTTTCTTTCATTCGATCGGTTTTTCAAACTCGAACTAACGATCGAGACGGTTGACTTTTTTACCATGGTTATTAAATCATTCTCGTAAGAATTTGACTCAATCGGGTTTAGAAAACTTCTTTATCGAGAAACAATTTCATTAACAAAATGAGTTTCTCTATCTGATCAAGTGTGTAGTGATACCCGATTAACTTCATTTTTGGTACGAATGAAGTACCCGTTAATATGTAAAAGATAGACGGTTCCGATTGGAAAAAAAAAATGACTTAGGTGGGGGTCATGTCTTACAATCTAATACTTTAATGTCTCAGGATGCATCAAATGTGGTCCGATCAGGCGATTGCCGATATTCGATGATCTTCGATATTGGTGACAGTGACGGAATTAGTGAGACGTGAAATCCCAATGGTTTAAATTGACGATTGTCAAAATTGAGTTTGTAATTATTTCAACAAACTACGTCTTGTGTTGTACTTGAAAATACTGTAGCCACTCAACCACGATACAACCGTGATGATCGAGACCATTGATTTTATTTTTTTTGTTGACTAAATCATTCTCGTAAAAATTTAGCTTGATCGAGTTTAGAAAACTTCTTTATTGAGAAAAAATTTCATTAATAAAATAAATTTTTTTCCCTGATCACGTGTGTAGCGATACCCATTTAATTTCATTCTTAGTTCGAAGTATGTACTCTTTACTATGTAAAAAATAGACGGTTCCAATCGGGAAAAAAAAGATATTTGTAGGTGTTTGCATGTATAGTATAAACCGAATTAAAAAAATTGGATAAAGAAAATTTTGATTTGTATAGTATAAATATTAGTAAGTGCTTCAAGTAACACAAGTGCTTTGCTAGCTTAGTTTGTACACTCGTGCGCATGAATGCAGGAGGTCCTGAGTTTAATTTCTAGGAGGAGCAATATATGTTGCGCCCCCACATGGGCTCCACGTGGGTGCGCCACAATAGCCCCATGGGGGTGCTGACATAGCACCATGTGGGGGACACAGCGATTTCGATTAATGGTTTTACTGGGGTTTATTTTCTTTCACTTTGTAACTTGTAGTTCAAGTACAAGGTAATAAAAAAATAACTTCTAATTCAATCTTTATTTTAATTATTTTTATTAAATTTTCTTTCCTTTAAACAGTCTACCTCTTGTAGTGCATGCAATTCAATTGAAATTCCATAGAAAATAAACCTACAAAATTAGTTTCTTGGAAAGGAGTAAAGGCCAATTTATGTTTCTAAATAATCATATAAACCAATTAAGACAACCAAATAAATGTCTTCGGGCTTTAGGATTGTAGCAATGAGTTCACTCTCTATAGGTTAGAAGTGGTAGCATTACATTCATTTTAGTCTTTCTTCTTCTTTCAAGACCCATTCTAAGAATCTAATACTTTTTGGTCGTGAATATCTCTGAATCTCAATGGTTGTGTATTTGTACTTAAAAGGATTGAGAAATTATGAATTCAACTTCTCCAGAGAAGAAGTCCCCTTGTTAATGAGTTGAGCAAAAGTTTGGGTAAAATAAATGCTTCTAAGTTCTAACAGATGATAATATATGGCAATTGATTTTGTCAGTCTATTTTTATCCATTGACACTCCACTTTTTGTCTTTTTTTCCCTATTTGAAATTACAATAATACCCTTTAAAGTGGATGGATACTAACAAAATAAAGGGTGATTTGGTAGTTTCACAAAGGATAAAGATAAAAAGTGAAGTGTCAATGGCTAAATATGATGTGCCAAAATCACTTTCCCTAATATACACACACATGTATACATATGTTAGAATCATTGCTTAGAAGATGTGGGGGCATATCCAACACAACTTTTTTGAACACATTTTGTTGAAGGTTTTTTCCAAGCCTGTTTTATTTTCCTTTTTTGATCACCATTATAATTTATTCTACATGGTATTAGGTTATTCTACTCATGGGCATGGATTAATATAGTAAAAACAAAAGTAATTGGATCCAACTAAGGATGTGGGCACCTCTCTGGGCTTCAATTATTGAATATTAGGTGTGAGGCTCAAACTAGACTTGGGCCTTCTTTTTCAACCTGTTTGCTGGAATTGCAAGGAACAATAGGAAAGGAGAAGGACAAAAAATAGAAAAAAGCAGATTCCCACTTCACATGTTTTGATAGCATTTTTTTTTTGGTCTTGGCTCGAGTACTCTGGGGACCAGCCTAATCTGATCTTTCTAGCCCCTTATGATTACCTTTAGTAATAGGGCACAAGATTAAATTATTTGGAGCAAGAATCCGAGGTGCTCTAGTGCATCCAAATTGTAATAATGTTAGCAATTTGATATGACAGTATAAATTAGTGAACTTTTTGTAAAGTTTTGATCATAATTTCTTTTATTTTTTATATTTTCTTATCAAAATGAATTAATATTCACAAAAATAATTGACGTAAAATGAACATTGATTAAAAAAATTGAACAAAGACAAAAAAAAAATCCAAACAGATTATTAGGTTTTTTTTTTTAAACACAGAATGATAAGAGAGTAATTCCACTTACCACCTCCATAGTTCACAATAGTTAGTTTGCTATTTCGATTGATGGTTTTACTTCATAGAATCCTAATAGTAAGTCTTGCTTATATAAATTGGTAATAATGTTAGCACTTTGATAGAACAGTACAAATTACTGAACTTTTTGTAAAGTTTTTGTCATAATTTCTTTCATTTTTTATTTTTTCTCATCAAAATGAACTAATAATTCACAATAATTCACAAAAATAATTGATGTAAAACGAACACAGATTAAAAAAATTTGAACAAAGACAAAAAAAAAAAATCCAAACAAATTTTTAGGTTTTTCTTTTTAAACACGGAAGGGTAAGAAAGTAATTTCACGTACTACCTCCACTAAGTAATTTTGACTGGCTAGTGAAAATCACGAACTCTAAGGGAGTGAAATTACGAGCTCAAAGTCAGTAAAATTCACGAGCTCTAAACCAGTGAAATTCATGAGTTCAAAGCCAGTAAAATTTACGAGCTCAAAGCCAATAAAATTATGAGCTCAAAGCCAGTGAAATTCACGAGTTCAAAGCCTATCAAATTCACGAGCTCAAAGTTAGTGAAAATCACGAGTTCAAAGCCAGTGAAAATCACGAGCTCAAACAAAGTGAAATTCATAAGCCCAAAGTTAGTGAAATCTAGCGAAATTTGAAAATTAATGAAATTTAAAAAATCTATTAAAATTCACGTGCTCAAAGTGTGAAAATAGTGATATTTCAGAATTAATGAATTTTAATAACTTTTTAAAAATTAGTGAAATTGCCAGCCAAAAAAGTCACAGCCCGAAAGTGGTTGCTGGGTAGAGGTGGGAGGGGTTGTTGAAAAAATAGTAAAGTATGAAATTGTATCTATTGAAGGGTAAAATGATAATTTCCATAATAGGATCGTCCATAGAGTTAAATAAAAAATTGAGTTCCTCCTTAATGAAAATTAACATGCACTTTTCTATCCTTAGAGGTAATTTGCTGTCGCAACTTCACCATCGTGATGCACACGTCAACACGAGACAAATGATGTGTCTTGGGACTTTTTTTGTTTTTTTGTTTTTTGGGCATGGAAAATGATAATGTCAAAACTGTTTTTGTTAGTGCGAAAATTCTAGTGCACAAAGACTTGTATTATATGTAATGTACAAGATTTTTATGCACTGAGATTTTTGAAACTAACTAAAATAATTTTGGCTTACACGGAACAGTTGATCAAAAAAAAAAACACGGAACAAATACCGTGAAATTAGGAACCATATAGCATCCCCGAGTGGGCGTGCCATATTTGGCTGGTGTGCTGATGGCACAACTACTCGGTCCCTGCCTTCTATAAATAATCAGTTTTGCACTGCACAAAAGCACACACAATCATAAACTCTGAATTACTTTTGGCTCTTGCGAAAAGAAGAGGAACAATTCCCCCACCCCAGGCAGACACACACGGGTCAAAAAGGGCTTGGTCTTGGCTGATTTAAATAGAGAGAAACAACGACTTTGAGAGCTTGTACGCGATTGCCCAAAACTAACAATAGATAGAAGAAATCTGATCTTGCAGAAAACTTTTATGGGTTTTGGTATTATTTCATGAGTGAGGTTGGTATTGTCAAAAACCAAGATGGACCGTAGGTGCGATCTTGAAATATGTAACTAGATAATACGAGCTATAAATAATCTTTATAGAGGAGAAAATATGAAATTTTAAAGGGTAAAAATTCTTTAGGATTTAAGGTGTATTTGGTAACACAGTTTACCTACTTTTTGCAACATGATCACGAGGGACTGCACTCATATGACTACCTCCATTCTTTATTCATATGACTACATCCATTCTATATTCTTAGTTCAGTATTCTAGACATCTTAAATAATTGTCTGTATTTTCTTCTCTATTCTCATTAAGAATATTTTGAAAAAAATTTGAGAAGAACTAATTGTGATTTTTTAATTAGTGGGGAGAATTCAAAAAATGTATATAGAATTTAATGATCAAATTAAAAAACACGTATGTCAAAAAAGTAACAAGAATTTACCCAAAAAATTAAGGTACCAAGAATATGGAACGGAAGAAGTAATTTGTTGTTTGAACAATATTTATCTCCTAGCATGCCTTCTGATATTTATTGAAACTCTGTCTCGGGGGAAATTATTATAACAAAGTTTTCAGAAATTTTCAAAAATTAGGTGTACTTGTATATATGATACCCATACGTACTTGCATAATCTCAGATAAGTGCCAACCATCATACATGCATCGTACAAAAATCATTAGACGAAAAAATTACCCCAAAACGTTAAAACATTAACATTAGACGAATTAATTACCCGACCCATTTTTAAGAATTTTGATAATCACATACCTGACCGAGCCAACTTACATGCATCTAGATTAATCCTGAGAGATCATAAATTCACCATCCACTAGCGGGGTCCCACTTGAACTCGGACTTACTTTTGGCTTTTGGCCTACGTCCTTAAAATATAAAATTGCATTTTTTGGGTAGAGAGCCAAACACTTAAAACTGAAAAATGAGAAATTGAAAATGGGACAACGAAGCATCCAAACATTTATTATTATTCTCCGAATGTATCTCTACTAGCAAGCATAGCTACATTTACAAAATTTGATCTTGATCAGTGTAGCAAGATTACCCGCACCATCATTACACTTCGGCTTGTCGCAAAAAGAAGTACATATGCCTTTGCTTGGGACGTGAGGATGTCGTGATCATTTGCACTTCGAGTCGCATTCGCCTGCATCAGTACCATAACCACATAGTCCTAAAGGCTCGAAGCATGTATCCCCCACCACTAATTTGATCTTGAGTACTGTATCTAAGCAACATCCGATAAAATAGGAACGATAGATAGGTGAGCAAATGTAGATATAAAATCATACACATAATACATGCATATGTACTGTGGCAGGGTGTGTAATTTCTTCTCGTGTGGAAACTATTATACACAATCGTAACAAAATGGTGTCATATAATAAGCAACATAATATGAGATTTTTTTAAAATTTTTTTGGTAAGAAAAGCTATCCCCTAATTTGTCCAAATTTGTTTGTTACTTTAACAGGACACAAAATTAATTATACTTTTTGAATGATAGTAGTTCTAGCAAGCAACATGAATCTTATTTGATATATCTTATTTAAATCTTTTAAAAGAAATTCAAAATCGGATAAGACTTCATAAACTAAAAGATAGGAGTATGAACAGTTTAATTAAAAGTAGAACTTCTAAAATGGACTAATAAATTGGGTTAACTGCTAAAATGGACTAATAAATTGGGTTAGAGGGAGTATAATGAATATTTTTACTAAAATGCGAATAAAACAATTAGGTCTATGACCTCAACGATATGGTAGTTCTTATAATTCTACGTGGTTGCTTACTATGAATATTATCAATGAGCTTTATCATTGCAAACAACCATAACCAAACTAATTAAACCAAACAGGGACGAAATCAAAATTTCACATACGAAGGGGCCACAACATAAATAACTCTTTCATATTAAGAAAAACATGAACAACTCTTTATTAAGTCATATTTTACCTTCAAATCAGTAGGAGACCAACTGCCAACGTGCAAACATTTCAAAGTAAAATAAAACAAAAAAATTCAACATAATTATGGGGTTTCCCAAATACGGGGTGGCTTTGGCCCCCATAAGCCAACCTCTAGTTTCGTATTTGGAAGCAAATCAAGCCTTGTGTCCCAATAATATGTACATGTAAAAAGGCCTCTAAATAAGATTTCAAATTCAAAGGGACATCTTATAAGGTTTTTTTGAAATACTATGTAACAACATTATACGAGCTATAAATAGGGTGACTTAAAGAATGATCCTCAGAACCCTTCTAAATTAGAAATTCATCCTTATCATTTTAAAGAGTTATGTTTCCATCCTCAACTCATTTTTTGTACCAAAATTGCCCTTACTCTTTATATATATATATATATATATATATGAACCGAATTTTGGGATGAAATCTTAAAAGTTAACAGTCGAATCCCAAAAATTTCTCCCTCAATCCCGAAAATTCCTCCCCCAATCCTTCCCGCATAAATTTCCTCCTCCCCATCATCTTGTTCCACAAAAACCCCCTCTCCCTGCCTGATCGGGTCGTTTCCGTATCAAAAATAATTAATAAAACAGAATAATTACTACTACTCAAATGAATAGTGGTAAGTATTCCGAGTATCACTCCACAGGGATTATAAGGCTGAGTTACAGTTATTTCAATTAATTTCTATATTAATCTGAGAAAAAGATTGATTGATTGTTGGTTTCTTAAAACTATTGAACTGAAATTAAAGACGATAGAAAAGCAGAAAAGAATTGATGGGAAAAAGTTCTAGGGTTTCGAATCCGCTCTTTCACCTCATAACTTAAATATGTGTTGATTACAAGTTAACTATTCGAATCAATCCGGATACCGTAGGATTGCAAGCCCTAGCGATATCTTTTAAAAATAATTTATGAATCACCAATCGGTATGGACTATCTCCGCCTAGCACGAATAGTCTCATCAACACGAACCGTCTCTAATCAAGCAGGGATCGTCTTACCAGCACGACTCGTCTTACGTAGTATAATCCATCTAACCAGTTATCACAAAACAATTAAAACCGTTGTATGAACGTGCATAAAACCTAGAAATTCATGCACACGATTTGGTGGAAAGAATAATAGTAATAAATCCTGAATAATCATATAACCACGATTCGAATAATAAAACCCAAATCAAAACATAGATAGTATTACTCAGAGTTCGAGCTTCATCTATACCCTAGAAAGGGGTTTAACCGCTCATAGGAAAGAGACAACTTAATCTTGATTTAGGCTCTGTTTGTTTCGATGTAAAATGTTTTACAATGTAAAATATTTTCCATGTAAAATGTTTTTCAAAAAACAAATTTCAAACTTTTATTCTCCGGTGTTTGGTTGGCACTTGAAAATATTTTCAGAAATTAACAAAATAGTGTACAGAGAGAGATGAGGAGCTTAAACGGTGGAGAGATATGAGATTATTGAAATTGAATGTAGGTCAAGACTGATGATCGAGGAAACTAAGCAATGAGAATTGCAGTAGAAGGCAGCGGGTTCATTTCAGAAAATAACTTACGGAAGATTTAAGGGTAAGTCATTTTCATCCAATTGATGGAAAATGTTTTACATGTAAAATGTTTTCCTCATTCTTTGTACAACCAAACACTGGAAAATAGGTAAAACATTTTATCGGAAAATATTTTACGTCCAAACAAACGGAGCCTTAGCCTCCATGACAACAAGAACTTTGCTTGTTCACTGTTGGCTTCGTACGTCCGTCGCTCCACGGCAAGTCCACGCCTACCAGCTGCCCCGTTCCGCAGCCGTCTGATTCCGTTCCCCAAAACTGACTCCCGAAGGCAGTGAGTATTCGTTGTTTAAATAGGGTTTAATGAACTAATTGCATAATGGCCCTTCAAACTTCGCATATTAATTAGTTGACACTCCAACTTTGAGTAATTCCGTATTTCGACCTTGCAGTTCTTTCAAATCACATTTTTATCCAAAATATTGGGCAATGAGCTCGAGTAACCTATAAACAAAATAAAAGCAAAATCAATATTAAGTAACAAATATAAATAACTAATAAGTGTAGTTTGGAGAGCCAAAATATCAATATTTCGACACTTATCATTGCCGCACCCCGATCTGTTCCTTCCTCGGCGTCCGATTATGTCCGTCCCTTAGCACTAGAGTGTCATCTTCAACCTCTCCAACGGTCCCGGCGCTATCGCCGGCGTTCCTCTTCCTCAGCATCTTCAGAAGTCATGAATAGCAGCAACCACATAAGGCAAGAACCATCCAGAAAATATAGCAGCATCAACAAGGCGTGGCGTTGAAAACTTATTTGATGGAGGCGAGGTCCGGAGTTTTGGAAAATCTGCAACACAGTAACGCTTTTGATGGGGGATTTTGATAGTTGGAGCATTGGCGGCGCGGCGAGGACGAAAACAGTGTACGCCGGAATGAGAACAATGGTTTTGTTGGTGGGTCAGCGACTCGGCGGAGTTTTCGATCCATAACCTGCCAAATGAAAATGGAGGGGCCGGGGGGTGTGTGTGGGTGTGTTGGGCGGTGGGTTTGGGTTGGGTTTAAATCGTTCTGGCCGAGATTTGATCTAAACCCAGTTATGGTGGATTAAAAACATGGGGTATTCATGTTTTTTTTATTTTATTAATTAAGTCATGTTATCATGGTTTATCAATTAATTTAGGAAGGTGATAATTCCACGATAGTATTTGTTAGGGCCACGACAAATTTTATGGACTGACTATTGTACCCTTAGTCAAAACGGAGCAACCCAATCTTCCTCGTCAAAACAACTCACTTTTCCGTTTTGCCTTCTCTCTTTCCTCTTTCTCTTTGCTTACGATCAAAAACTAAAAATCGTCGCCATCAGGCAACGATCCTCAATCCTCATTTCTCTCACTTCAATTTCTCTAGTGCCTTCCTGAATTTCTCCCTCCCCTCTTTAATTCCTTCACTACAAGACCCATCTCTCTCTCTCTCTCTCTCTAGAAATTAACCACTGTCTCCATCCAACCCCATTCAATCGCATCTTAATTTCCAATGCAGGTACCATTCGGAATCTTCTGTATATTTAAAATTTAGACTCTAAGTGGTAACATAATTTTATAAAAAGAAAAATGAATCTTTTTAATCAATAATAAGAAATGAAGAGGATAGAAAAATTCCCATTTTATCTGTTCTCTCTTCTCTCCCCACCCTTGATGTGATGTTTGCAGACCACCCCTTTTTCACTTGATAAAAATTAAAAAGCAACTAATGGGTATGGATGTGTAGCTTATTCGAAGTACACTGTTGTCATATGGGCAAAGGAAGTCATCGATCTTGATCTGGTGATCTTATGCGGCGAGGAAGAGTTTGGGTTTATTGACTCCTACGTGGGTTTCAAAAGAATGTTGAGATTGATTCAATTCAAGCATATTAATATTCAGATTTGAGGCATTCCCAATGGCAACCTCGGGTGATCAATATCCACAAAATCAATTGGAGGTAAAGAGGGGCAGAGGAGACAGGAGAGTAGAGAGGGAAGCGGCACAAGTGGGTCTATTTTACGTCTATAAATCTGTAGCGACGAGGAGGATTGGGTTGCTTTGTTTTGACTGAGGAGGGTACAATAGTCAGTCCGTGGAATTTGTCGTGTCCCTAACAAATACTGTCGTGGAATTAGCACCTTAATTTAACATTGTGTTTTCATGAATAAAAAATGGTGTATTCATGAAAAATATGATTGATTAATGTATAGTAGTCATGGTTTTTATGGTTGATTAAAAACATGGTGTATTCATGTTTTTCATGTTTTTTTTAATTAATTTAGTCATGTTTTTATGGTTTATCGATTAATTTAACCATGTATTTTTATGAATAAAATATGGTGTATTCATGTTTACAAAAATTCACAAAAATTAAGAATTTGAAAATTCACGAAATTAAAGACAGAAAAATGGTTTAGAATATATCCATTAAGAAATTGAAAATTCAAAAATTTTCCATTCCTATCCATTAATCATCCCATAATTTTAGGTAACATAATTACTATAATCCCACTAATTTAGGAAGAAAATATACACCTATATATGAATCTCTTATTAAAAGGGTAATATAGGTAATTCACCATTTGAAAGGATGAAAATATAAATGCTCAAAAAGGACAGGATGAATTCTTACATGGTATGGATAAAGATGATGGATATTTAAATATTCCCCAAATAATCTTTATAGAGGAGAAAATATGAAAGTTTAAATGGTAAAAATTCTCTATGATTTAAGGTTTATTTGGTAACACAGTTTACCTACTTTTTGCAACATGATCAAGAGGGATTGCAGTCATATGACTACCTCCATTCTTTATTCATATGACTACTAGCCTCCATCCCATATCCTTAATTCAGTATTCCGGACATCTTAAATAATTGTCCGTATTTTCTTCTGTATTCTCATTAAGAATATTTTGAAACGTTTTCGGGAAGAACTAATTGAGATTTTTTAATTAGTGGAGAGAATTCAAAAAACGTTTATAGAATTTAACGATCAAATCAAAAAACACGTACGTCAAAAAAGTACACAGATTTTACCCCAAAAAAGTACCAAGAATATGGAACGGAAGAAGTAATTTGTTGTTTGAACAATATTTATCTCCTACCATGCCCTCTGATCTTCATTGAAACTCTGCATCGGGATATTATTAGAACAATGTTTTGCAGAGATTTTTAAAAAGTAGGTGTACATACTTGTATATATGACACCCATACGTACTTTGGCAATATGAATTATTGTAGTTTGATTTTTATTTATTTCTCAACAAGACCTCTTTTTTGCTGAGAAAGAGTAAGAACTTCAATAAATTAATCAACAAAACGATAAAAGCTAAAAATTAAGGATTAGAGAAATCTGCACTAGCTCTATTGAAAAATTGATCGCCACCCATCTCAACCAGGCTTAATTTGTAAACTAGGTGATCGGCTCGTGCTAGCACGAGGTGTCTCATGCCTGGTATTGGCATGAGGTGTTTTGTGCCTGGTATTGTTCTGTTTGGAGTGTTGGTATTGTAAACTAAGATAGTTCATAGTAGAATCTGTTTTGTGAGTGGTTTGGATATACTTTGAAGTCATAGTAAAGTAGTGTGAGAGTTGAAAAACAGATCATACAAACCAAAAGATCTTGCTTTTAGTGGATCATAAACATAACCATATCCATCCCAAAAGTAATGTGGAATCAAACATTTTAATTATCATTATTCAGTAGAATAATTTAGTGCTCTATAGAGGAACAATATAAAAGGAGAAGCTAAAACCAGGCAACAAGTAAATGATGGCTATATCTTAGATATGTTGTCTACTATATGAAGGTATCAAAAACACGCAACTGATTTATACCATTAATTGGGGGGGGAAAAGAAATATTTATGCAAGTACTCCAGAAAAGTATCCATGGCACCAAAGAAGACCGTAACAAAACCACACGTGCATAACATTGACGCGGGAATAGGTGTAACAAAGCCACCAAAGCAACAATTGGAATGACGAACTATGCACGATAGCCCTACACAGATGGCAAATAGAAATATTATTACCCAAAAAAAAAAAACGCGTTACCCCAAAAATGTCCAAGAGATATGAAGGGGAAAAAACTCGAACTCTGCACTGCATCAAAGTTTGATCAGCTACAATCATCAGCTACACAACATGAAGAATCGCACCTCGTCCAACCAGTTACAGCAGCTATTCCATCCCTAGTTTGACAAAAAAAAAAGAGGGTCAAACAGACAACTTGATCCATAAGTCAATGAAGGGTAGCAAGATGCTGGAACATAACCGTCGCTCAATGACACGCCAAAAACAAGGAAAGGCACATATGGACAAAAGTAACATAAAAGAGAGGCATAAAACTAAGAGGGCATTCACCGCATGTTAGCCGCATGCCTCCAAAACTACAAAATAAAACTATGAGTTTGGCCATATTACAACATTGAAATGCTTTGAATTCTTGTGGTATCAACTGCTAGATGGGATGAGTTCAGACCTTTACTCAACTATAGATAGTAAGTTCTCCCACTTAGAGATTGGCATTAGCACAAATGGAAATAAATTGTCGCCACATGATAGCTCCTTCGAATAAACCAAAATGACAAGGCTGTTGGAATGCGAGTACATCACAACTTAACATAAATAAGCTGTGCAATCCCTTGAAAAAAACCTGGCGACCTCATACACAAGAGGACAGAATTGGCTAGCTAGACCAAGCAACATGTCACAATAAAAAACCCAAAAGGCTAGTTGGACACGTACAACCACAGGACTTATAATCAACATGTACAAAGGAAGAGAGATAATCCAAAGAACATCCCCCCAAGGATAGGCGATAAATATAATAATTGCAGGAATTAATGACTACCATATACAGCCCCTTATGGTTAGGAGATTACAGCTTGAACAAAATAACAATGACATTAACCACGTTCCAGGGCAAAACAAGAGTAGACTAACAACAAATTTCCAATTTGAACCGGTAAGGAACCAATTAGCAAAGTAATGATTGAAAACAAAACTAAAACTAAACGGTTAACCGAAAATGCTTCTGAATTAGCCACTTATTTTTCTTCCAGGAATACCACCCTAGCCCACCATCTTCTAGCCACCACCATTGTGGCCAACCACCTCCTAGTCCGATAACCCACCTCCTTCCGCCATCTCTGTCGACCAATTGGCCACTCCATACCCTTCCCATCTCTCTAATAAACATGACTTCAAGTTCTTGTTCTTCCAAAAATTTAAGAAGCCAAACATATTATCTAGTCATGATCTCACAAGTAAACGATAGAAATGTTGCCAACAGGTTTGTGCAGCGCTGAAAAGCAACACAATAACCAACTGCATACATATGCAGGCAATAACATAACTTGTACTCCTTAAACAGCATTCATAACCCAAAACAAGTTATGGAAAATCCAATTTGAAACATAACAATGCATCTCTAATGGGCCTAGAAAATGAAGATAACATAGCTCATGCTACCGATCGACAGTCCAATTAATAGTGCTCAGATGGTCTATCATTAGCATAGTTCACACGGATGTTACAAAAAAGTTAGACGCACTAAACCCAAAAAAATAAAATAGCTGGAAAAAAAAAATCTTCTTGAGTTTGGTTATGACCTGTCCATCCATTGCAGACACAGCCGAGCTGGCTAATTCTTCACTATTGAAGTTCACAGAACCAAACCCTCTTGATCTACCTGTATCCCTATCAGTGATGACTCTAGCTATGCAACCGAAACCATGGAGAAAATCAGCATGGAAACAAGAGTACAGACCATATACAACCACACCCAGTATAGGAAATCTTGTGGAAAAAGAGATACAAGGGGAAGAAACCAAAAATTACACTCCTGTTTAAGTTACAAAAAAAACAACCCATGGATTGGTGCTAAGAAAACACAGAAACACGCCTAAGTCAACAGACATTTCGGATATCCACAATTCCACATGTTACATGAACATACCAAACAACCCACAGGTCTTGTGTGCGTGCTGTGTGTATTGTCTCCCCTTCGTGCACTATAAGGTTTACAGAAGCTAAAAAGACAGAGGGAAGCACAAATAAACGACAGCAACTATGACTCAAACTTATATCTGAAAAACAGACAACTAAAGCGTATGTGTTTGGAACCAAGAATCAAGTAACAAGAATGTTGATTACAGGTTATCACAATCCACAAGTAAAAGAGTAGCTTCTATCTCGAAAAAGCTTATACTTAACCTTCTCATTTAGTTACCAATCAGCCTTTAGATGATACATGTCAAAAGTGAAAACAGTAGGACAACCCTCAAATTAAACTCTAAAAAAGATATTGGAATTATAATCACACACTATCATGCACCTATCCTATCATGTGTGTAGCTGTGAGGCTGTGATAACAGAGTACCATAGAAGCCATCAGTTGGCTGAATGAATTAAATACTGTAATAATCACCTTATCCTATACATGTTACCATTTACCCCAATTGAATAACTTAGCTTTTGCATGCTGGTAGCTTGTAAATCAGATTTAAACTCACCCTCCACAACTTGACCAAAGCCTGAAAATTCATCCCTGAGGGAATCGTCATTCGTTCCATAAGAAAGACCTGGAAAAAAAAAGGCTGGTAAGGTTGATCCAGTTTCAAAGACAATTAACAACCGGTACAACTTTGAGTACATTACACATACTCAAGTATATATCTCCAATGAAAAGTTTTGAAGATGACATGCAACGAATGGTGTTAAGCATAGATGCCACGGGACCCACTCGGCTAGGAAACGGTCTGCCTCATGAGACTTCCAAGTCTACCATAAAATGCCATTTCAACCGTCAATTGCTACTGTGCACTCCAAGAACCTATGTACAATTCGATGTGAAAAACAGTTCTATAGTGTTAATTTAGTTCGTCAAGTGCCACATTAAAAAACAGAGGGAGTGGAGAATAAGATTTCAAAATGCAGGCATCATATCAACAGAGAACGAGGAGAGAAGGAAAGGCCTTAGACCTGTCAAAGTTCAGGGGCCTACTTTCTCTTCAACTTCTCAAACAGGAGGATCTTTATGCAAGTGGGGCGATGACCAATCAATTAAGGTCTTGCCAATAAGTGATGATTTCCGGTTAATTGGACCTCAGACGGCTCATCAGATAGTTCACAAGTTTTAAAGCTGAACATTGTTCCACTCTAAAAACTTAGATGAAGGAGTTATCTAGTGGACTGACATTTTAGAATAAGAAATTGTATATTTATAAAACAAAAATTTTAGTGAAGAACTCTACAATACCAAACAATTCAATGACTTCAGTCTCGGTTCATCAACGATGAAGCATTTTCCATAATTAGTAATTAGGACAGGCAAAAGTAACTTTAGAATTGATCTGAATGCTAATCCTCACATTAAAATGAAACTCATGGACCAACTACCTTGGATTTCAGATGAGCCTTCAAGGTCTCCTCTGTCATGCAAACTATTCTTGGACATAGCCTGCACTGGATTTAAGAGTACTCATTAGACAACGGTAGCAGCCTCGACCAACATGCAATGAAGCAAAATACTGCAAGAATTGCACCAGAAATATTACTTACTCCGAATCATAGCAGTAACCGGATCAACCCTTGGAGGCGACACGAAACCCTAAACAGCAATGTACAGTACCCGATCAAGACGAACCAAGACGAAGAACCCCCGATTTATCTCTAGAAACATCTCTCTCTGTCTCTCGGAACAACAAGTAAATCAAGGATTTTCCAAAACAGGTGTTTTAGGGAGAAAAAAAAAGAAGCGAAGACTGAAACCCTAGAATGAGATCCCAAAAAAAGAAAGGGGGAAATCATGGGGTACGACCATCTTACCGGAGTCGCCGGAGATGATTGCAGGTGGGAGACTCTCTTTGTATCGTCTTCGTATTCGCCGATCATCTTAGGTTCCGTTGGGTTGTGGCTCGCTCTCGTCCTCATCATACATGTGTGCGAGATGTGTGCGAGAGGAGAAAAAGTGGAACGAAAAATCTAGACTCTTCCCAGTGTTTCCACGACGTCAGCGTGACACAGAATCCACTAACAGGCAATAGAACTGAAAAGACTAAATTGCCCCTAAAGGCATAACCAGAAGACCTCCAATCGAAGGGCACAATTGGAAAAATTGGCCAAAAAATGGCAGACGGTCCAATTGGCTGCAAGGCTCTTAGTTTTAAAGCTTTAGATACCGAAATATATATACCTGATGCATACAAGAGAACCAATATGAGAAACCATACAGTTGGGGAGAGCTTATCCATCACCGGAAGAGTATTAATCTAATTCTTCTAATTTTCGTTTCTGTGTTCTGCAATTTCTAATTATTGTGTTTATTATTATTTATAGGGAACACTAAAAACAGTCAACTATAAAGCATGTGGATGTTTTCTGGGGTAAATTTGTTAATTAACCCTCTATTCTCTCCCATATTCGTTCTGCACTTCATTAATACTTCTGTGGTGCTCCCAAGTGGTATGGGAGCACCATACTCCCAATGAATTATAGCTCTTAAATTGAAAATCGATAAATCACAGCCCTTGGATCAAAACCAAAAACTAAAAGTAGGGTGATTTTGTTAAAAACGAGATGGTTTTGACAAAAAAAAAAAAATGAAAGATTACTTACCACAGAAACAGGTAACACTTACCATTGACTAAGGCAATACTTACTATTGTATAAGGTAAAATTTACCATACAAATAGGCAATACTTACTATAACCAGTTGGTCAGGTAACAAATTACCATTAAGTAAAAAAAAAAAACCATATTTTTTGGTGGGAAAATTTGGAGATTTTAAGGATTTATATATTAGAAGAATTATGTAAAAAATGGTGTTCATTTATAAATCTAGTATAAAATTTTAATTTGCCATGAAAATATAATTAGAAGAATTATCTAAAAATTAAAAATTTGACAAATATTTTCCATAATTTTCAAATGACATTATAAACGTATTTAATTCATTAATTTTTAAATAATCATTTATTATAGATATATTTAAGTAACTTAGTATTAAATATTATGGAAAAAATAAGATATTTATTTAATATTTTGATAGCTTACAAATTTAGTTAATATATATCATAAAATAATGCTACAAGTTGATTGTTACAACAAAATTGAACAATAAATATATTTTCGTTTAATAGCTATTGAATAGTTTTATAGGATTCTCAATTGAATATATGGTAGTATTTAATAAAATTAAGCTATTTAATTTCATTAATATAGTTTATAGTGATTAATATGATATATTAGCAAGGATTGATTCATTTGTAATTGATTGATCTGGTTATATATTCAGCCAATTGATCAAACGATTTGAATTGATTAAAATCATATTTGGCAGATGTGTTAGCTAACAATGATGTTGGTTGATAGTGATTAGTGAAAATTAATATAATTAGCTAAAGTAGGCTGACTAATTTGTTTAATTACTTAACCACAACTTATCTATTTCAATCCTTCAAGTTACACAATTAGCAAATTTCAAAAATGGTTATTTGATGGTTAACATTGATCATTTAGCAAATGAAAGAGTAACAGTATTGGAGGTTAACATTGATCACTTGGCTAATATAGGAGTAACCACTAGTGAACCAGTAAATTGAAATATCTCATTTATTTGATCCTTTTTTAAAAGTAATTTTATTAATATAAATATTTTTATTTAATTTATCATAAAAGTAATACAAGTAGATCCAAATAAAATTTAATGTGATAGGTACTATGACATTAATGATGATACATAAATATATACTTACCTATCATTAATGTCATACTTACCATAGAATAATACTTACTTACCATAGCATAAGGCTACAGATACCACTAAATTTGAATTTTTTACGATGGACTAATATTTGTTGATAACACTTACCATATGGTTGACAATACTTACCATAAAATAAGAAAAAAACAACTATATGCTGAAACCAATCTTACCACACAAACTAATCACATTTTGACAATTACCTTGTACCTTCCACCAATTATAGCATTAATAGTACTAGATTTCTCCATACCAACCTTAATCTTATTTATACTATTCAAAGTCAATAAGTTGAAGAATCACAACTAAGTTTTTCATAATAAGCTAACCTAGCTAATTAATCATGTTTTTACATTATGTTCTAGTCACACTTACCATGTTGTATGTTAATATATACCACAAAATCTCATCATACTTACCACTATTATTTTTGACGCAAAGTCGCAAACTTACCATGTTTTTATTAGTACTTACCTTTGTGAATGGAAACAATTAACATGCATTAAGATGTTTTTTGACTATTTCATAGGTTCCGTAAATCCGCTGTATTACTTATCTACCAGGCATTGACGTTTTTTACCACTTCCTAAGTCTAGTATAACTCAATAAATGGAATGGATCACTATTATTCTGTCTAATTGTTGCGATTTTAAAATCTTTTTTAATGATAATAATTAATGCGTAAAATGTTCACCATATTTTTAGTTATTGACAAAATTCTTTGATATGTAGGTAATCGTGTTATCTAGTTGACTCAAATATATAAACGTAATATTATTTGATTAAACTTAAACTTAAACTATCAATTAAAAAAATTATAACTGAAAAAAAAAATTGCAGTGGAAGCCCGTGCCTCCTGTGGACCTAGGGTGGCTCCGCCACTAGTTCCAATAATTTTAGAGGCAACAGCATTGAACATTAACAACCAACGATATATAACTTAATAATGCAAAGCCCCAAGGGTGAAGGGTTAGTTGGTGGATTTGCTCCCCACACAATTGGTTGGGATTTGATTTTTGGAGTTAGACCACAAGCAAATATATAATTTAGACCAAATAATTTATTGTGAATTTCTTTGGAATTAGTTGAAGTGCGCATAAACTAGCATGAACATTCCTCACCATCTAATGCAAACCTAGACATTTCTTCTCGTCAAAATAAATTATAGAACACTAGAATCAAGATCTTAGCCGTATTTTTGGAAGCAACAGGAGCATTGAATAATTTGTCCAAAGATGAAAGGCAAGTTCAGTTTACCGGCTATACTTGTTGTAACGACCCTGATTTTTGGTCGTTAAAAAAATTCGTTAAATATTTGAATTTTATTGTAATTGATTTTAATTTCCAAGGTTTTGTCAAAAATTACATTTTTGCCCCTTGAAAAATTATTTCTTGACGCTTTAGTCCTCTTGGCAAGCCTAGTTAGTTTCTAACCGACATGTTGGAGAAACCAAGCTAGCAAGCCACCGAATTACTTTTCCCTAACCGCAAATTTACCGTTTTGCCCCTCGTGGACCCTTTGAACTTTTTGAACCCTAGACTAAGAATTTTAATATTCTTTTTCTTTTAATCAAATTGGTTATTTTCTTTGTCCATTGGACAATAGATGTTAGGGAAACTATTATCCATTGGATAATAGAAACCCCATTTGTTTATATTAAATGTTTACTTTATTAAAGTGCTATGAATAGTAAAAAGTAACTTTTTGATTACTTTTTGATTACTTTAAAGTACTCTTTTTGGATTACTTTAATGTTTAATCTCCCTAGCAACTATTATCCATTGGATAATAAAAGTTAGGGTGGTTATTATCCATTGGGTAAAAGGTTCATCTTTCAACAAAGTACATGGGTTGATTAATTTAATATTTCTTTTAAACCCCATGTGCCAAAGTACCAATTATTTTAAAATAAAAGTTGCCAAGTCACTATTGTCCATTGGACAATAGAGGTTAGGGGATTTATTACCCATTGGTTAATAGCTTTAGTCTTCCAACAAAGTACAAGGATTTCAATAAACTAATTTTTTTTCAAAATCCCATGGGATGATATAAAATATTCTATTGGAGGATTTTAATACCTAAGATTTCTTAGGTACTCTTTTATTATTCTTTATTGGGATTTTGATCACATGAGTACATGTGTATCCAAGTGTATATTATTCTAGTACATTGTAGACTATTCAATTGCCTTAGTACCCATGTGGTTATTTCATGAATCAAAGGGGAAATCTTAGTCTTTCTAGCCCTAAGATCTTTTGGTACTAAAAGTACTACTATTTTAATAGTTTACTTGCATACATATATAT
>BPLS01029470.1:104754-137142 GCA_019656275.1 Rhododendron kiyosumense | reverse complement strand
CAAAGTACAAGGATTTTATTAAATAATCAAGTCTTGGATTTCCCATGTGATTTTGTGCATTTAATTATTAGGGTAAATCAAAACCCTAGATTTCCTAGATTACCTTTTTACTTATTTTATGTTAGGGTTTTGATCTTCCAAGATACATGAGTACATATGTATATATTATATAAGTACTTGGATGACTTAAATATTGCCATGTGTTTAATTCATTAGTTGGAGTAAATCCTAGCTTTTAAGGCCTACTTGGATCCTTGGTACAAAAGTACCATTTGTTTATTATTCTTGTACATTGTATGCATGCATATATATATATATATATATACATATGTGTGTGTGTACTTGAGAGAGAGAGAGAGAGAGAGGCCGGAGAGAGAGAGAGGAGAGAGAGGGCCGAGAGAGAGAGAGAGGGAGAGAGGGAGAAAGAGAGAGGAAGGAGGAAAGAAGGGATTTGATTGGTACTTGCTTGATCTTCAAATCCAAGAGATTTATTTGCTTCCAATTCAAATCCTTACACCTTTGTACTACAATATTTTCCTAGCAAACTTCTCCACCATTGGATGGTGTACAATTCTCATCTCAACCCTCCAATTGTTCCAAGATCTTACCAAGGTACTACATAGCCATGCAACCCTAGGATTTTCCCTTGATTTATGCTTAAAAGTGGATTTGATTAGATATACTTCTTGGACACCTAGCAAGCTTCTTAACCCTTTGATCATGTACCACTTCCATCTCAACCATCCAATTAGTCCCAAGATCAAATCCTTAGTACCAATAGCCTTGCAAGCCTAGGGATTGCCTTTGATCTTCCATGATCTCTTGCCAAGTGTCAAGGTGAGGCTTAGAGTGAGAGAGAGGAGAAGGCCAAGCTCTTGCCTATAGATAGAAGGCCATTCCAAGCTTTCAAAGCACACCTCAAAGCATTAGCTCTTCCTTCTCTCTAGAAACCATTTTCTGTTTTTCTGGGCAGCCACTGTCCCGTCGGAAATTCTTTCTTTTCTCCTGCTTAGAGTAGTTTTTAGGCCCAACTTCCTTCTGGAAAGTTGTAGAGCGCTTCGAAACCTTGAAGTTAGGCTAAAGAATCACCCCAATCCGTTAAGAAATGACCCAGATATTGCCATCCGAAGTTCAGTAAAATTTCTGGATTTCCTTTTTCTGGACAGCTTACTGTCCTTTGCTTTATCCCCATTTTTCTCCAACCTAAGTTCGTTTCTAGGATTAACTTCCTTCTCGAGAGTTGTAGAGGGTTTAGAGATCTTCGTTCTCGACCCAAGAACGACTCTATTCGGCCAAAGATTTACCGAGTTACTGCCGTCCGAAGTTCGGTCCAGATTCGGGGGAATTTTCCACCTAGCTTATTCGGCCCCGACTAGTTTCGGATCAAGGTAGGATATTCTAACCCTATTCCTATGTATATGTAAGATCTCGTTATCTTCCATTTCAAAGCAAGTTATCTTATTTACCTTTCCATTTCAAGTATTTGTATTTTGATCTTGAAAATGATTATGAGCATGCTTATGTGAGTTGTTTGAGTTACTTGTGATATATTATAGAGTTGGATGATCTTGTTGAATTACGATGAATGATTTGTTGATTACGCATGTGATATGTCCTACCACGGAGTCTTTGCATGTAACGAGACACCTCTATCGAGAAAGTTAGTGACATGACACCTAGGGTGTGTTTGTAAAGGCTGAAATGTTTTGAAAACCGCAATGTGGCCGGACTTGCCCATTGTGTGAGGTGTGTGTGTGTTCCAATGGGAAACCGGAGCAGCGGAACCATTGTGAGGGTGTGTGCCAATGGGAACCCGGAGCGGCGGAACCATTGTGCGTTCCCATGGGAACCCGGAGCAGCGGAACCATGGTGAGGTATAGCTTGGTTATCCGTGGAGAGGAGCCAATGCATTGTGTGCCAATGGGAACCCGGTGCGGCGGAACCATTGTGAGGATACTCGGGAACCCGGAACGGCGGAACCGAGGTTGGGTGTGTATGGCTTGGTTATCCGCGGTTCGGAGCCAATGCTAAAGATTTTTGAAAGGCTTGGTTATCCGCGGTACGGAGCCAATGCAAATGTTTTGAAAGGTTGTTTTGTAAGTGTAAAAGGAAGACACGGTCTACGATGAGTCGCGTAGGAGAAATCGAGAAATCTTGGACACCAACGTTAGACGATTAAACGAATATGATTATGTGATTGTTAGTTGTAAGGTTGGTGGGTAAGATTTTCCTATTGAGCGTTGTAGCTCATGGTGTTGCCTTTTGGTGACCCTGGCATATTATATTGGTGGCGACGCCGGTATAATGTGTCAGACCTTGTAGATGATCAAGATGAACCGTTCACTTGGAGGCGTCCGGAGCTGAGAAGCTGGCTAGGATGAAGAAGCAAGAGGAGCTGTAGTTAGGAAGCCTTAGTTTTCCTTTCCTTGTTGAATAAATGTACTCTTTGAAGTATTTATGATGTAATAAACTCTCTTTATTATGTAATAAATGCTTCTTAACGTACCCTAATTTTGGGGGCGTTACAGAGACGGTTATAGTTAGTGAGACGCTAATGTACGATACGTCATGAGAAGTTTCTCGAGGAAGAGAATGGGTCCCATGAGACGATTGTAGTTAGTGAGACGTTAATGTATGATACGTCATGGGAAGTTTCTCTTGGGAAAGAGAATGAGTCCCATGAGACGGTTATAGTTAGCGTGGGGTAGTGGATGTCCGACCCTAATGTACGATACGTCATGAGATGACTCAATCCTCCTGTTATGGTCTTAAGTGAGAACATACTCGGTACATAACTTAGATGCGCTCACCTAAGGCCCTGGTGCAGGATAAGAAAGAGGAACGGTGGACCCATGAGACGGTTGTAGTTAGTGGATGTGGGAGGAAAGGATCTCGTGGAGATGATCCTTAGATTTCATGTAAGATGATGGATAGTAAAGAAAAAGATGATGTGTTATTATTCTATACCTCTCATGTATTATCAATTGTGATATTATTGTTATTATTGAATGCTAATTGTAGAGTAAGGGGTTGGTAGGATTGGGATTATTCTACTGGGTGAATTATCACTCACGGATACGTTTGTATCCTGGTAAATCGTTTGCTTTGGCGATCAATTTGCCAGAGGATGCAGGGTTCAATGGTGGAGCTATTTGACACGTGAAGAATATCAAAGGCGAAGACCGAGGATGCTTGGGATCTTTATCAAGATTAGAGTCGCTCTGAAGATGTTTAAATAAAATGTTAGATTTCTTTTGTATTTTTTTTATGTAGATTTTGTATAACGATAAATAGGGACCTAATAGTTTATAAAATTCAGTGTATTTTAAGAATAATTCTTCCGAAATTCCTTGAAAAATCGGGGCGTAACAGTACCATTCAAGGAGCTCATTGAAAAATAGATAGAATTTCAAGAAAATTAGCCTTAAAGGATGTACAAAATCCTCTTGGCCTTCAATTAGAATCAAACATTACATTGATTACCATAATTTTTAGGCCAAAGTACATAAACATCCCCTTAATTATCATTTTTTTTCCATGGAGACCCCCTCACATTTAAAAGCGCCCTTATAGACCCCCTCAACTACTGAAAACGAAAAAAATGCTAACTCTATTAACGGAATAGAGGAAATGACTAAGATACCCTTTTTTTATAAGGCAAAAATACATAACACACCCCCTCAACTATCACTTTGTTCCACGGAGACTCCCTAACATTTATATTGTACCATTATTCTATCAGTTGTTTTATATCATTTCTTTTTTCCTTACATCAATCATTTTAAAGAGAACTTTCTCCATATATAACCATAAAAAATTGCCCGAAAACCATGGCGTGATGGCGGTAGGTGCTGCAGTGGTTCTTTTGTTGATAAGAAATGAGAAGGGAAGAAGACGAGGGAAAGGAGATAGGTGTGGGAGAAGAGAAGTCAAAGGAGAATACAATCTCCATTGATTTTAATGGTTGAGATAAAGTTTTTTTTTTTTTTAATTGTGTGGGTGGAATTGGCCCTTTAAATTGCTGATTTTGGGTTTTGATTAGAGGCTATTGATGCGTCCCATTCGGTCGTCGTTGAAATTTACCAAATGGCCGTCAAATTCAATTATTTATTAACCGGACTACAACTAAAAATTTGCATAGTATAGTGAGGAAGTCCGAGTCGATCCACAGGGAGCTCGAATATAGCTTGATCGGATGGTAGGCTTTATGTAAGGTTTTTGGTGTTTAAGACGGCCAACTGTCGGTTTTGCTTTAGAAAATGAAAAACTATTGTAAAAAGACTAGAAAATGAGTTTGGACTAAGAATTAAAGGCGGCAAGGCGTTGGAATTACTAACGCCCGTAACTTAAGTCATCTAACCATTCTCAACAAAAATTCGATTGAATTGCACGGCATAGGCTATCAACTGGAAGATTTAGCTATGAAACCAATAAAAGCTAAAAGTGTAGTATGTAAAACAAGTGAGCTCTTTTGTTCTTTTGGCAAACATGAACCGAGACATTGCTCTGAAACCATGTGAGCAAGCATATGATCACCAGAGATTAACATTGGCAAGTTTTGTTAGGCGAACCCTTCTCATTTTCCATACCAAACCTCAAGCCATGAGTTGAGAAAGGCAAGATAAACATAAGTCACGCCTGTTATTCACCCCAATGCCTAGCCTAATCGACTACTCACACATAGTAAAAGAGCAAGGCATAAAGCTAAAAAGAGACATGAGATTTAACCGATAAAAACGGAAATAAACTTGATTTTATAGAAGATTCAACAAGTAGCTACAACTTTAATAAGCAAGAAAACAACATAAGACAATTACCTTAAGGAGTTCTTGAAGGAAATACACTCAAAAGCTTGAAAGACTAACAATGGAGTTCCTAGAAAGCAAGAAGAAAGACTTAGGCCTAAAAAGACTAGAAATGGCCATCCTTTCTATAAAAGGCATACAAGCCTATTTATAGGGCGCTAAAGTTAAGTTACAAATGACCAAAAAGTCTCCAAAATATCCCAAAAACATTTCATAAGTGGAAACTTTCCATAAATGGAAGTTGAAAAAGATAACAAAATCTGCAGATTTTCCCAGGCAGTACCGGTACTGGAAATCCCTCAGTACCGATACCAGGCTTCAATGGGCTAGAAAATTGATCTCTGGACGCCCAGTACCGGTACTGAGAGTTGGCCAGTACCGGTACCCGCTCGCTCCGCACACTCCCGAACTCGGATTTGGGTGTTCTTTGGACCGGTGGAAAACTTGTCGAGTCTACTTTCTAACCCAAGTGGTTTGGATCAAAAGTAGTTTGTACATCAAAATTTATGACAATTCTACCCTCAGCTGGTTGGAAGATGATTAGCTTTGGTAAAATCCTCACTTCTCCTTCAATTCCCTTGACCCTTGGGCGACCCGAGCAACCTCCAAACCATCTTTCAAGCACCACAACGGGGTGGCACGTGGCCTTGAGTACTTGGTTGCACCCGGAGCATTCCTTGGCGTTCAAACCCGCCTTATTTATACGAATTACCTGAAAGACATAAAAACCTACCTTACGTGCAATATCACTATAAAAGCTAAATAAATGTAAGATGAAACAACATAAAAATGGGACTAGTCGTACCAAATATCTGCAACAATGGGTGCTCATCAGCTATTTGTAGAGGGAAGAAAGAGAAGGGTTAGAGGGGGTGTATGTATGTAATGCAACAAGTGTATTTTTGTCTGATTTATGGTGATGGGGTTCATCACAAACAGTTTAGAGATGGAAGGGTGTCACTTAGGTAACGGAGATTAGTTGAGGGAGTCTGTATGGGTGCTTTTAAATGTGAGGGGTTCTTCGTGGGAAAAAGTGATAGTTGAAGGGGTGTTTATGTACTTTCACCTAATCTTTAATTGGATTCACCAATTAAATAGCTATAATCAACCTCACCTCCAACTTTACAATCCACTTACAAATAAAAATAAAAAGAAAGCCAGTGAAAGTAATTTATAAGGGTACCAGATTCCTTGGGATAGGTTTCCCAAATCCTTAAGATTACCGCTATCTAATTACAGTCTTCTTGTAGTGAATTGAGCAGTCACTTAGTTCTGTGAAGTTCATGTAGTTGGTGAACACATCTTACTTTAATCAAAACACAAAGAACAAAAAAGTAGAAACACTAGTACTCCAAGAGAGGTTTGGTCGAGTTAGGACAGATATTGGGGGAAAAATTGGATGGCAATCAATTGCTCTTTTGTTTGGATGGCTTTTTTTTGTTTGTTTGATGCATACAGGAATAGTGTATGAGGAGAGTTTACAATGGTAGGTGGAGGGAAATAGCGGCAGAAGATAACGTGGGAGGTAGTGGTCCGGTTGTGAATGAGGATCTAGGGATCCTGTAGGGCGGGGTGCCCTAGAGGCCCTTTAGGGCGCATTTGGGCCGTCCATCTTGGTAATGAACAGTTTGGATTTTAATCCAAACAATGGATGACTCAGATCAATAGGAGTTCGGATTCAATCCGAGCCGTCAGTGCCAAAATGGACGGCCGGATTGGCCATCCTACATGCCTTGCAGTGCCAGCCGCACTACAGGAATCCCCAATCAGGATTCGAGAATCCTGTAGGGCGGTGTGCCCTACAGGCCCAGAAGGGTGCATCCGGGCCATCCATCTCGGCAATGGACAGCTCTGATTTTAATCCAAATAATGGACGACTTGGATCAATAGGAGTTTGAATTAAATTTGAGCCGTGGATGTTAACTGGCATTCAATGGACTTGGATGTTAACTGGCGTCCATGGGAGAAGACAGTTTTTTTTTTTTTCCGGGCCATTTGCCATGTGCATGGGACAAAGGTGGGGGATTTTTCATTTTAAAAAAGTCAAAAATCTAGAAAATTAGGAATAAGGATTTGGAAGCTTGTAAAGCTTCAACTACATTTCTATAATATATTGATAGATAGATAGATAACTAGCCACATTCAAATATTCATTTTTTTTAACGATAAAAGTAAGAGTTTAGTAATCAAATGCGATAGATACAAGTGATTAAAGGAATTGTAATTAGGTTGACACCCTAACCCGACAATCATATGCCTCTCATTAAAAATTATTGTGTATGATTAAAGATATTGTTCGTGTCTCCCAACATCAAGTAAATTATTTAGGATATAGCTCCTTAAATGGACTGAACTGTCTTGTTGGCTGGCCCACTCTGAACCCACTCCGATGATTGAAATGATTCACTTTTTAGATCTAGTTGAAACCAGTAATCACATTTTGTTGACGTTGATCAAATATCATTTGGTATAATTTCACAGGACATACGTTGACCAAGAAAGGATAACAAGTTAGCAATGCGAGATCACAACTCATTTTCCCCATTTATCTCAATATAAATGTGATTCGAATTTATAACAAACAATATTCAATCAACGCATTTTTGACATGGTTAATTGTCCTAAAAAGTTTCCTTATTGTGTGTAGAATATTATAATTGTTCTTCTTGTGTTAAGTAATCCTTGGAATACAAACCATCGTGATAAATGTTTAAGAAATCCCAAGAAGCGGTAGCAATTAAATCATTTTACCACAAGCAACTATTAACCTCAAGTTCAAATAGATATTGGACGGGAATGAAAAATGTCACTCATGAATCATATGATACTAAGGGTGTAAAATACGCTAGAACTGAAACTGAAACGGAACAAATATATCTAAAATTAACACAAATACGAATTCCTGATATCCAATTTGATGATGGATTTGACGGCACCAGTCAGCAACTGTGGGGCGGACATCGACATTGAGGTTGATCGGCGACAGTGGGGCAAATGTGTGGGCGATGGCAGTGGTCTCGACCCAGAGGGAGAGAGGGGGGATTGATTAGGATTTTGAATCCAGTTACTGATTAAGTTTCATAAAAGATGTGTTTCGTTTTAATAAGGAGATATTGTTGGGTTTTTTCAAATTTCAGAAGATAGTGATTCAAACCCACAAGGAGGATGACTTTAAGTATGTCTATGCCACAGGGGCAAGGTCCCGTCAAGTGTGCATTTCTATCAAGTTTTGGATTTGTAGGCTCTTTTCGGACCTACAACAATAATCGAAATCGTTCATTTTTTCCAAATTTAATGCATTTTGAAATGTCAAATGATATCCGATCAACGTTATTTTTGATGTGATCAATGTTCTTAACGAGCTCTAAGAAGTTAATGGCTCCAATCATTATTATGAGCCCAAAAAAGGCCCACAAATGGTTCAAACTTGATCAAACTTGACAGAATACCCACTTGCCAGGACCCTTGCCCCTATGCTACGGGGCCCTATATAAGTTCCTTAAAAAAAAAAAAAAAAAAAAAAAAAATAATGTAAGACACTGATTTTACTTGGTTCCCAAACAGAATGCCGAGCACAGTTCTATTTCCATGAACATCATAACATGCGATTCGTCTTATTGGACTCAAAATACACACTTATGAAAGTATCTTACAAACCGGTGAAAACTGATATACTTTGTGGAAGTTAATTCCGATAGACATTATATGTATAAAATTTGTGCAGATGCAATACAACATACTCTATGCCCCAGCGCCTAGTCACCAAGTTACTCATCTCACGGAGTAAAAACAAACCTGACTACGTATTGGCCCAGACGTTGTCACATCATCTAGGGCCTAGCTCAGTAAATGATACTTCATTCACAGAGAACTGTGCTGAGTTGTTCATAGACTGGTCCGACTCTATCGCTTTAAGAAAATTTGACCCCGGTCTGCTTCGTCCTAAGAATGTAGGCGGTTGAGGAAGTGACAACGTGGCAGAATAGCTATTGAGCATCAGAACTATTGTTGCCATGGAGGGCCTGGCATCCGGATCATCTTGGACACACAACAAGGCGATATGAACGCATCTAGTGACTTCATTTCTGGAATAGGACCCTTGAAGAGTTGGATCCATCAAATCCAAGGGTGTTCCTTCCCTCCAAAGTTTCCAAGCCTGCAACAAATCAGTATATAGAACCGTTGATGTAATGATATTGGCACTAAAAAGTATGGTACTCCTCGTGTCGAGTTTTTGGTCTCTTTCGGGATATTTAACTTTCTTAAAGGACATGTAATTAATGGATAAATTTGCATTCCCTTTTATAGACATTATTTATATCATTAATCCTTTGTTTTAGTTTTAAAATGAAGTTCTGACGTGGACATACGTATTCGAATATCCCTAAATTTGATCGAAGACTAGCAATATAAAGCAGGCGGAGTAGCAATTAAATGTATGGGTAAAAGCTTACATAGCTCAGAAGGTCCCTAGCACCGTCTGATTGGTAAAAGTTGTTGATCTTTTTGCCAGAAATGATCTCCAGAATTAAAACGCCGAAGCTAAATACATCGGACTTGACAGAGAATTGTCCACGCGTTACATACTCTGGAGACATGTAACCACTGCAAGTCACCGTTACCAATTAATCATGAATGGAAAATGGAAAGAAACTATCTTTTCGGATGAAATCAGACATGAAACACTACTTTCTCAACAAGCAAGCAAACTGATTTAGCACGTCCCTTTTTATAATAACACTACTTTCTTACTGCTGGTTTACTAAATTATCCTAACAATTTTGAAAATTTTCAAGAATTCATGAAAGTGTAATTAGGTAAATCACAAGTACTACAATATACATAAGATCTATTATTCTAAGAATTCCAAGAAGAGGAATGTCAGAATCATTTCTCAGTATAGTAAAGTCAATAAATTTTCACTATGCAACAAGGCAAAACAGCACATCGATCTATTTTTTTAACTGAAGGATCAGCTTTTAAGTAAATCAAATTGATGCATCAGTTGAGATCGTATATAGTCAGCGCCCGTTGGTGCAAACCATAGAAAAACGAACATGCGGGATGCATGACACTACTTACAATGTTCCAACGACTTGACTTGTATTTCCTTGAGTTTGATCACCTCCAAAGATCCTAGCCATGCCAAAATCTGATATTTTCGCATTCATATCACCATCCAACAAGATATTGCTAGCTTTGAGATCACGGTGTATAATTCTAAGTCGTGAATCTTCATGCAGGTACAATATCCCCCGGGCTACCCCTCCAATTATCTTGTAACGTCTTGACCAATCCAACTTCGCTTGCTCCAATGGGTCTGTGCATTGATCGATCCAAATGCAAGTTCAAGTAAGAAGTAAGGAAATAAGGAATAATACGCGGTATGTTATTCAGTTTTCTAGACACAAGCAGCAGACATTAACGTGGTCTGATCTCTAAGTTGTAATTCAGTTTTCACAAAAAACCATTCAGCTATGTTTGTGTTTAAGGTAATTAATTATTGGATTTACATTTCTGCCAGAAAAGGTCACAAGCAATATAACACAGAGTAGTCTAGATTGCCAAACCGAATAAAAAGTAGTCAAGGCTTTTGTTGGGCACAAACTCATAAATGAGTATCTTTTCTTCTCCTGCCAAGCAAAATCCCAGTAGCCTCACTAAGTTTCTATGTTGAAGCTTGGCTACCAATACCATCTCATTCTTGAACTCTGTTGCACCTTGCCCTGAGGTTCGAGATAGCCTCTTTACAGCTACTTCTAGTCCATCTGGAAGTAAACCCTGAGAATACAAAACATTCCATGAAACTCCTACATCCAAAGTACGACAACCTCTGAAACTGTCAAACCATTTTGGAAAAAAAAAAGAAAAGGACCTTGTAGACTGCACCAAATCCACCTTCACCGATTTTGTTATCATCCGAAAAGTTGTTCGTGGCAGCTTGAATTGTACCCAAATCATATTGCAAAGACTGCACTGCTGAGATGTCATCCCCGACTGAACAAATCAAAAGTTGAAACAAGAAGAAATTGTCAAAACAAGAAAACACGAGAAGAAGTTTTTGGATCCATCTCAATCTCTTTCTTTCTTTAGATCCCTCTCATTCTATTTCTCTTTCTTTAATTTCCCCTGTTCTTAGTTCTTACCAGTGTCTTCTCTTAGGGAATTATACTTTTTCTTCGCCCTCCTAGTTAGGATGCAGAAGGCTGCTATGAAAAGCATAATGGCGACGCAAATTGGAACTACAATGGCAATGATTTGTTGCGATGAGAGTCCCCCATTTCCTGCATTAGAAAATTTCTTTCAAGTTTCACTGACAAAAGGTGGAGCTCACAAACGCTGCAAACAATCTCATTCGAGAATATGCAACAAAAGGACAAACGTACTATTGATAACGTCCTTAACAATTCTAAAAACTTCAAAATTAAATTCCATATCCATGGTTTGCAAAAGAGAGTTTTACCAGGGCTGCTTGCAGGAGGAGAGAGGTCTGACGAAGGTGGTGGCGGCGGAGCAGCACCGATGCTAGCGTTGAAAAACAGGTACACCTCATACCAGACATAACAGCTCCGAAACAGAAGTCTCGCTCCTTGTTTTGCATCATCAGGAAGCTTCGACATTGCATTCAGAAGGCAGCCATTGCAAGCAGAATCAGATAAATCCGGTGTGCATTGCGCTAGTCCATACACCGAATGAAGGGCTGAGTAGTTGGCTTGTGCAGTCGCGAATTTCTTACCCGAGTCATCACTCGAAGCCCGTTTGGCAACATCGCCCATTACCTTTCCAAGTGTAATTCAGACAACAAATAGTTAGTGAATTAGTGGTTTCCCAAAGTTAGAACTAGATACTATAATAAAAGAGAGATACTTATTCAGCTATTCACGGCTCAACGCAATCTCAGCCATCCAAAAGTATTTTGGACAATCTGGATTAAAATCTATCAACGGTAATAGTTTGTCTGTAATCTGAATCGTCCAAAACACTTTTGGAAGGCTGAAGTTAGCCGCCGTAATCTTTACTTACGGGAGGCCCCGTTAAATTTTTTTTCTCTTAATAAAAACCATTTTTTTAGGTATACCACGAAGGGTACAGAAACCAAACTAGCTAAATTTAGTGCCCTAAATTTGAAAGGACGGACCTAAAGTAATGTAGTCATGATTTTTGAAAGGGGATGAAAAATTAAAACTTATTATAAATCACAAGATATATGAATTTGGAGGTTCTGTATCCCGTGAAATTATACAATAGGCCGAGAGTACCGCCACGTGGTACTCCAGACCATTTTACAACCACACATTCTTATGGGGTCTACCACTAAGTATATGGACCCCACAGGAATGTGTGGTTGTAAAGTGGTCCGAAGTACCACATGGCGGTTCTCCCGAACTATTAAATAATTACTTCTGTATCCCTCACCAATCTTTCATGATACGACACTCTCACTACAAGGCCCAAACCCAATTTAATTTTGTTGAGTTTTCTTTTTATGTCCTAATAATACTTCTAACCCAAAAAAATGGGTTTGTTCCCTTTGAGGTATTAATATAACAAGTTCAGTTCTTATTCTCTCATACAATGAGTGGGCTTTATACCAAAAAAGACAAAACTAAAATAAAAGAAATACTGAAATACCATTTGTACCATTTCTGTTTTGATCGGCGGAGGTTAATATTGTTAGAATTGTTTGATTAGGTCATTGGAGGAGGAGTTGAGCACTCGATCTCCTTCCTCCTAGGACCTAAAGTGCACCCTGATGCCATTGGGCCAAAGGCCTCTTGGTCACTTATTTGTACCATTTGAACACCATTTTTATTGTATACTGGTTAGGCTCCGTTCTACTAAGGGTTATTAAAAACAAGTATTTGTTTGCAATTTTCAAGTTTAAAAATAATGGACTTATTGAAATAATTTTTTGTGCAATATGGGCTTTATTTGATAGATCTCAATAAGATCTTTTGAACGACGAAAAAAAATTAAAAAATTATTCTTGTAGTAACATTATTTTGGGAAATAAACAAGTAGATTTGACATAAAGTATATTAAAATGTACGTCTCCTTAAAAATCAAAATGAGAAAATTTCTGTTATATATCCCTTTGACTTTAAGCGAAAGTTCACTTTGGACCTTCACGTTTTAATTTTGACAAACTTAACCTTACATTTTGCAATTGGTTTCAATGTTAACCCTCTGCTGCCTTCCGTCATTTTTTTTTATGGAAAAGGAACATGTGCCCATCACGTGAGGGGCATATTTGGCAATTCCCCTTCTCTCTCAAACCCCACGTCTCTCTCTCCTCCCCCACCCCTCCCTTCCTCCCTCCTGTCCCTCTCCGTTCTTCCTCTTCCCCTTCCCTCTTCCACTCCATCTCCTCCAGCCACATCTTCCTCTCATCCCCTCACCCACCCCTTCCTCCCTCCTCTCTTTCTTGTTTCCCATCAACAGCCTGAGAGAGGCAAGAAAGATCAACGACGGCGGTGAAACGGTCAAGATATACCCAAATCACAATCGACTTCACATAAATGTCCAATTCAAATCCTCGTTTTCCTTCCCCCAACCCACTACCCCAATATACACACCATTGTCGTCACCTCTGCATCCATTTCAATCGATAATCCATCTGGCTGCTTCAAACCTTGAATTCCTAATTGTCCCACTGAAAACTCGCGTTTTTGGCAGCAGGCGTGAATGCAATGTGCGCGGCCGTGCCAAGACTTGTAGCACCTAACTTGTTGTGAAGATTCCCGTGAATCTTGACTTCTATCGTAGAGCGATTGTGTACGACCCAAAGGTTAAAGATCGTAAGAAGGTTCGTGGTTTGCCAGACGGTTGTGGACTTAATATTTCCTAGTCGTATAGGAAATGAGACGTGAAAACGCAAACTTTTTTACTCCGGGATAATAAAGTGGTACAAGAAAAGTAAAATTCAAACTACTTGAAGAAGTTAGTTCGAATGGGGTTGAACACTAAATATTCGATAGTCTACTTTGCTGAAAGTAGGAAAGTGTGCTTCGCTGGGAAGACTTTGTTTGTAAGCGTTGAGCTTTGATTGGTGTTGGACCCATTTTCTGTCTTCAATTCTGCTATTTATAAGCAAAACAGCAAGCTGATTCAGGCTTGAATCCGATTTCTGCATTGCATCACAAGCTGCCATGTGTCCCACGATTTGCTCCACTTTTCATGCATACTTGATCATGGGCAGTTGCTCAGAGGTTGATGGCAGTTAAGTTCGATCATGGGGAATGGGCCTCTTGTATGTTGACACGTGTCCCATGCTTAGGTAGAAATATCTCCCAACTTCCCCCTTTTTTGTGCTCTTCGTGACACATGGCCAATTGACTTGGTCAATTGGCCTTTGAATTGAAACAAACCCAACTGCCAGAAACATAACCAATTCCCTACAAAAGTGGGCCTTGCTCCGCACCTCATTTCAGCACCTTTTTGTTAGCCTAGAACCGTGGGCTGCATCCATGGATCGAACCAACATTTCCTCACGGGTCAAACCGTGGGCTGCTCCTCTCAAAGATCCTGGGCCGCAATTCTTTACAAGGGTTGTGCTTCTTGGGCCCAAATGGGAAAATATCCATGGCCCAAAAATCATCCAATCAATTTATTTAACTTTCGGCCCATTTTATTTAAAAGAATTCCAATCATGACAAGCCCGATCCGCGGTGCCAAAAACGGGTATAAACACCCACCAAATCAATTAACCACCCCCGTTGGCAATTCATTGCAACAGCAGCTTCACTAAGAGGTATTCTTAATGCCCAATTGCATTTACTTCTTTAGCAATACACATAATTTGAATTGGGTTTTGAGTTTAAGACTTGTTGGCAGTGTTCTTTGCCCATCATATTATATTGGTTTATTGGAAACTGAGGGGTGCCTCTAACTTTGGGTCCAACTGATGAACTGGATTTTTATTTGGAGGTGAATTTAGAAGGATTAGTTAGCATACAGTTTAGTAACAATCAGATTGAGTCGATCAAGGCTGATAATGGGTTTAATGCAGATTTAAATGGTCGGATCTGGTTGTGCTTGAAAAAAATTCCAATCTTGGATGGAGTGAATTCAGATGAATTCCATTTGATGGTGATTGTGAATGGTGTAATTGTTTTGAACGACAGATGAGTGGTGTAATGGAAGGTGATAATGGACAAGTACAAGGACCAAAGGGAGGAGGGGAATGGGCAATTCTACCCCTCAATAATGGTCACGTGCTCGGCACATGTTGAATTGCCGTCGAAAAAAGTAACGGCATCCAACATAGGGTTGACATTGAAACCGATTTCAAATTGCAAGGTTAAGTTTGTCCAAATTGAAATGTGAAGGACCAAAGTGAACTTTCGCTTAAAGTCGAAGGGATATAATAGAAATTTATAAAAAAAATGATAGGACAGCCAGTCAATACGTGGGATCCAAGGATCCTATAGGCTTTCCTATAGGGTTGTAGTGTGCTCAATTTGACCATCCATTTCGGCAATGGGTGGCTCTGATTTTAACATTGTTCTAAATGGCGGCCGTCGCGGCGCCTAGGCGGTCGGCGGCAGGTCGTCACCAAGATTTCATCCTCGGCGGCTCGCTCGGCGGATTTGGAGATTTGACGGAGCTTGAAGGCCGACTTGGCGAAACTTGGCGCAGCTTGGCGGCTAAGATCTGGCGGAGCTAGGCGGTGTCTTAGTGGGCTTGGCAGGGCTTAACTGCCTTAAAAATATTAAAAATATATTTTTTTTTTAAATCCACCGAATCGCTCGGCGGCCTAGGCCCTTGGTGGGGCCGCCTGACTAGCGCCGAGCGCCATTTAGAACACTAGATTTTAATCTGAGCAATGAATGGTCCAAATCAATGGGAGTTTAGATTAAATCCGATCCATCTTTGCCGAATTTAACGGCCGGTTATTATCTTGTAGAACAGTTGTGCACTACAAGATTCCAGTGAATAATACATACATATAAAAAGGGAAATGATTTTGTCACTCCCTTTTTTTTTGTTAACGCCACTCCCCGCAAATGGAGTTAACAAAAAATGGAGTTAACAAAAAAACGAAGTGGCAAAATCCGAAGCCATAAAAAAAGGTGAACAAATTACATTTGACAGATATAATTTGATCTAATCTAAGTACGTGTCAGTATCCTATAATCCTGGTTTGATATTGGAAAGATGTTCTGTGCAATTGAAACAACAAAATCAACATTCTTTAGAAATCTGTATGAAAGAGTTAATTATAGGAAATAACCTGTCCCAAAACTTCGGTAAAACGGGTCGCATCGGTTACGCTCTGCGTATCGGCCAAAGGGACCCACAATTGTGTGTCGGCAGCGGCAAAGAAGGACTGGTTCGAGAACCTTAGTAAACACTGGTCGTACCAAATCGTGACCTGCTTCGACCCGGGGCACCGCTTGACCACATCTCCAGTAGCGTAAACGACGCAGTCTCGACACACGTCGGCGGCCACGTCGCCGCGGCAGAGGAAGAGGCCATAGGCGACGTCGGGCGGGCTGCTGCCGGCGGTGAAGTTGTAAAAGCCGCTGGATGCGTTGTTGGAGTTGGAGGAGAGAACGGAGAAGAGGGTGTTGAGGTTTGTTTGGTAGGTGCTGTTTGTGGAGTAGGTACTGGTTGAGGCAAGGGTTGTGTTTGGGCAGTCTATGGCGACGAAAGTTGGGTCAGCTCCTTTGACCATTGGGATGAGGCTGAGCAAACAAACCGTGTAAACAAACAGAGACTTTCCGGTTATTTTGTGGAGGAATTTATCCATTGTAGAGCACCAGGGGCAGGCAAAGGTTTTGGGGGTTTCAATTTTGATGAAAATGGAGATTGGGAGAGGGTGAAGAAACAAGTGGTGGAGACTGGAAATCAGGGCTGTAGCCAGGACGACTGGGAAACAAGGGGGTGACTGTGACATCGGTATGGAAAAGTATTCGAGGGAGTCTCTTTATCACCGTATCCATTCACACATCTACATTTACAATAAAAATGCGGCCCACATACATTACATCTAATGTGTATGGATCCGCTCTTATTGTGAATATGAATGTATTAATGAATATGTGATAGAATTATTGTTTCAGGAGAGAGAGGGGGGGAGAGAGACCAGTTTATAAGCATATCAATTAATTTGGGAACACTCTCTACACGAACTGTTCACTAACGGGCCCATTTAAAACCCGAGGAAATGATCAGTAAGATATAGTTCCCTATTAGATATTAAGTGCAAAGTTTGAGAGTATTTTAAAATTTTTCCTTTTTAACTTTCCATTCTCAATTACGTTCGCTTTCATATTTTAGAGTGCAATTTTATTCACCGTTCCTACAAAAAGAGTAAACAAAATCTTCTCTCTTATTGGCTAAAGAGATGGCTAAGAGAAAAGTAATAAATGTGAATGACAGTGAGAGGGAGGGTGACTTTTGCGAACCATGACTGACCTGTTCTTTATTGAAGTTGAATACGGGCCCAAACCCATCTCCTCTTTTTTAAGTGTTGACTCAAACTGGAATTAATTCATCAAGAGTTGGATAACTATGTGTAAAAAGAAAACTTGCTCAGGGTTTTTAGTGAAATTAAGTATAGAAACTAACTTGGGTTGGGTTGGGTTTGATTGAGTTGGGTTAAGAGTACGCCCTTTTTCTCCTCTTGGCCAATATGAGAGAGGAAATTGCACTCCACATTTCGTGACGTTACGAAACTTTCCTTGCATAAGCACATTAGGTGGAGAGTTCCACAACGACCGTTTCCGGTTTTCTAGATTAAAATGTAAAGTCAAGACTTCGAAAGTTTTTCTTTATGTCCTTATATTTTATTTTCTTGTTTCCCACCCACTTGTGCATGATTAGTCAAATACAATAAACGGCAGACAGACAAAGGTCCAAGTTTAGACTAATCAAATCTTAATTCCTGAATCCCGTCCTACCCTCCCTTCTTAAGATAGTACTAACATAATTCAATCTATAAGAAACTTTAACAACTTGATAAGCACTCCTTGCAACATCATGGTCTTACTTTTTTTCCTTTCGGGTAAATTTCACTGACGCCCCTGAGGTTTAATCTCAAAGCATTCCCCGGCCCATCAACGTACAGGAAATGACATTAAAGCCCCTGTGAGTTGATATTGAGTGAAGAAAATTCAATTGCAACTTGAAAATACAGGATTGCGCCCTTTTGTGGTTTTTCATGCATTCCTTGACATTTTGCGGGAAATCTTACATTTGTGGCCATTAGGGAAATCTCACAAATACATTGAATTGTAACGTAACGGCTAGAAGGGTAGGGTTTTTATATCTACTGAGCGTTTACCACTCTTGATGCTATGTTTAGCTCTGACGTTTCATGTCAGGTATCGCAGAAAGAGGGGAGAAGTACCTCAACCTGAAAGTCAGTACCCACCTGAAGATATTTGGGCTCCCAAAGGAAAGTCTGTTAAGCCCTAGATTACATACTAGTAGAGGTACTATTTATTTTAAGTAATGTAACTTTATTTTCAAGAGTTGTAATCAAATTTAACGACCTCCACTTTTATGCGCTGATGTTGTAAGACTTAACTATGTTTGAATTTCCATCTAACTATTTCAATTTCTACTGCTAAACATTTTTAAACGAGCTATTAAGTTATAACTTACTTTAAAGTCATTAAGGTCTTGTTCCGCTAAGATTCTTAATTTTTTAGTATTTATTTTTTGCTTTACAAGACAGGTCATTGTGTCACAATACACTATTAATTCAAAAAATAAGTACAATATTTATTTTCCTTAACAGAACGGGGCTTAAATCAATTTGAAATTTAACAAACGTTTTTTTTCGAAATTGGGACGTTACATCGTTGAGCCCATGGAAAATTTATTTTCCTCCTCTTATTATGTTATAATCTTTTTGTTGGCAAATAATTGTCACCGTAAAAATGATGCCTGACCCCAAACCCCTAAGATGGGAGTCCTATTTTTGGTCAAAGATTGGCGGCCATGGGAGAGATTATTCAGTGCCCTTAGGGCACCACATGACAATGCCCTAAGCCTTTCCTCACCACACATTATTGAGGGGTCCTCACACTTAGTCTCGGGCCCCATAAACATGTGTGTTTAGAATAAGCTTGGGGCACCACGTGGTGGTGCCGCAGAGACATTGAATAATTTTTTCAACCCCAGGCTTGGGCCGGGCCGGGCCAAAGAGTGGGTTGGGGGGAGTGCAAGGTTGTATGAAATCATTAGTTAGGGTGAGAGAGGTCAATCGAAGGGTTATGGCTAGTTTTGAAAGCTGCTTGCAACCAAATTGAGTGCTAGAATAATAATACCCCAAGCGTAGGGCTAGGTCGGTTGAAAGCATAATACCCGGAAGTTCGGGGTCGAATCCATAGGGAGCACATCCATAACTTGTTCAGAGATTAGCTTGTAGAGAGTTTTAGCGTTAGGACCGTTAAGCAACGACACAACAGACACGACCACCGACACTACTACTACTACTGCTACCACCAACTACGACTACTCATCCCCTTGACCGTCACTCGTGCCAGGGCCAAAGATAATTTCTGTACCCTCACCTCAGAACATGCCTAGATCCAACTCCTCACCTTCCTCCTCCTCATCCTCATCGCTATCCCCGAATTCAACCTTCGGAGGGGCAACGTACTTTGTCGCCGCAGGACATTATTGAACCAACCAATCCACTTTGTAAGCCTGCCTTGCAATCACCTTCCAGTCCACTTTCCTCTCTTTTTTCATCTTTCAGTTCTCCTTCACCAACCAAGTGGTTATGCAAAAAAATTTCTTCACCCATGAATCCAGCTTCTCTTTTGGCTCGGGCATCTCGATCATTTTGGCTAACTTGGGTTTCCTTTTCGGGCTCGGTGGATCATGGGATTGAGATTTGGTTTTGGTTACAAATGAAGCATCAATAGGCCCGGGTTTGAGTGGATCAAAATGAGCATACTTGGGTCCCCTCACCTTTTGACTTTTATAGATTTTACTCACCATGCACGGGAAAGGCATACGAGCCGTACTTTGGGACTCGGCTCGGAAATTATGAATTTGGTAGAATATCCATAAAGCGGCATAAAAAACATAATCCTTACTTGCAAACATAAACAACAACTCCGCTCCCCTCTGCCGTGGATGGTGCTCAGAACCCCTCGGGAATAGATTCACATGGATAGCCTTATTCAAGAGACGATATTCTTCCCTAAACAGGCCCGGTTTGTGGTGACCATCGTAGAGTCCAACGTCAGGGTAGAAAACATTGTTGACAATGGCCGGGTCTATGTACGCTCCACCGGGGAGCGGATAGTTCACTGTGGACATTGGGGGTCGAGTGTACCCCAAGTACTTAGCAATATTGGCGGGGTCAACACTACATGCACATTGTCAATCATTGACTTAATACACATTTCATTCACAGGCACATCCAAAATCGACACCATATTCTGATAAAATTCTATCACACATGCCTTATTATAACCTTTTAACTTCTTAAACCAGAAATCCAAACCTCTACGAGTGATGAGAGGAATGCCGTGCAGCTCGGTGCCCAAACTTTTGGTGTCGACTTGGCACTCGCACTTGAACCCCCTTCCAGCCATTCCACTCTTCCAGTTTTTGCGAGGGACACCTTGAGACTCCTCCGGCTCCTCCATTTCAGCATCTATCTCCTCCTCTTCTTCGTCGATTGCCCTAGCCCTATCGGAACCACCACCACGAGCCCTTTTCGTGGTAACCTTCCGCTTTCCCCCGGCCATTCCAACCACAACCATTGAAAGCACTCCAACCCCCACGAAGAACATTAGAACCCACGCGAAGAGGGTAGGAATTTTTGGATTAAGGGTCGAGGGGTTGAAGTTGTGTGAAATTCTCGCCATTTGAGTGGTTTGGGGGTGGTTTATATGGAAAGAGATGAGAAAAACGTGGGTAGAAAGGAGGGAGGTGGTATTTTCGAACTAGAGAGAGGAGGAGGAGTGGGTTACCTTGATTTAGGAAGAAACCCCTACAATTGACCATTGGATCTTGAAGCTTTGAGAGTTCTTTGAAGATTAGTGGAAGAATTTTGTGTTTTGGTGGAAGTTTGGGTGAGATATGAGTGAAAGAGTGGGAGAAGAGGTTATGAAGTTAGTGTTCTATGGCTGAAAAAAGGGCGTGGGAAGAGAGAGAGTGTGGGTGCAAGGCTTATATAGTGGGCTCCAGATCTCTCTCTCTCTTTTTTTATAGAAAAACTGACGGGGGATCGATCCGTGGGTTGTGGGGGATCGATCCCTAGCTCACTGGATTCTGCCTGGGCTAATGGGGGATTGATCCCTGGGTTGTGGGGGATTGATCCCGATGCTCACTGGATTTTGTAACTCTGTTTCCCCAATTCAAATGGCCCGACAACGGTTAAGACTTCCTCGATCATGTTTTGAACCCTCAAACTGATCCCAAACCACCTGCACCCCGTTCCACTACTCCAAACAACCCTCCAAACGTCTGGTTTCTTAGGCTAAACAAAAACAGGGACTCGGACTTGGATCATAAAAAAGGTGCAACGGTAATAATATAAGGTTAAATCATAAAAGAAATGCCTTGTATCATCTTCCAAGTACGCCTACGACTCCATTACAATGCATAACCAAAATCAAAGGCACTCAAGTATGTACAAGAGAACTTATTTACAAAACTACGGGTATGGAGTTCAAAAACATGGGATACACAAAAATTGAACCTCCACTCAACGCGTTTAACCGACTCAAATGCACTTAGCACAATTCGATCCACACACTACATGAACATGCTAAAGGAATGAGTTGGTTATTTCCAAAAAGAAATTGGTTCATTCAAACTGGTGCTTTTGCCGCTTTCGACTACAAAACGAGCAAATGCAACGTAGCTTCACAAGCAATTCTACTTCAATCATGGGAAGATTGCACAAAAATTTTAAAAATTTCTACGCAAAATTGAAAACGTAACGTATAAACATAATCTCTTCCTCCCCTCCCCCCCACCAACTTGAAATGAGCAGCGCCCTCGATGCAAAAAGACAGAAAATAAGGAGAGGGAGAACAAAAATGTACCGACCGGGTGGAATGTCAACCACTCGATACCTTGACCAAGTTGGAGGATTTTTGTCATTGTCGCCGTTCGTCATCGAAACAGCTTCCAAGGCCCACTCTTTCGGCCCCGCCTTCGGAACCATAACTAGTCGCACAGAGCCATCGCTGGAGCTTTCTTGGGCTAACAACCGCGACACATAGCCGCACCCATGCTTAGGGCTCCTGAATGCCTCACTCACCCAGGCTTTTAGATCCAAACTACCAAGGCTGGTGCGGTAGCGTGTTACCTTGCAAAAGACTTAAGAACTAACTACCTACTAGGAGACAAACAACATTAGTACCGCCGGCTCATGATAGCCCGGCAACAAAAATTATTATGAACAAGTATGTAAACCACCGAATCGTCATGTGATTGAACGGGTACTACTTTTCTCCCCATGGTTCGCTTAAGGTGTCGCAAACCAAAATAGACAACACCTTAGGCGAAACACAGGTGGCTATACCGGACCACAAAAGATTTGCCCTTACTAATCGGAGCTGGGTACACGAACCTTGTTTGAATAGCGGCGTGCGAAGTTATAACCCAAGTCAATGATGGGTACCCCCGAAGAGGCCGGGCCTTCCAAACAATTAAGTCCAGAGGTATGCAAAAACTCCCCGTGAAAACATTTTTTTAGAACTTTTCAAACCAACGGATCATTCGGATAAACAGGGTCGACTAACTCCTCCACCGTGCCCTCCACCGGCAAAGTTTTCCAAAAACGGTTTTAAGCGTTGACCATTCACTTTAAAAATATGATCATTTGCAGGATTCATGACTTCAATGGCACCGTGCGGAAAAACTTTGTGCACAACATAGGGCCCCTCCCAACGAGATCGCAATTTTTTTGGAAAAACATAGAGTTTAGAATTGTACAACACTTTTTGCCCAACGTCAAAATTCTTTCTTTGGATATTCTTATCATGAAATTCTTTGATTTTTGATTTATAAATGTTGGTGTTATCATACGCATCCCGCCGGATTTCCTCGAGTTCGTTGAGTTGGAGTTTACGATGAACGCCGGCATCGGGTAACCGAAAGTTTAAAATTTTAATTGCCTAATATGCCTTATGTTCCAACTCAACCAGGAGGTGACACGCCTTACCATAGACAAGATGATAGGGCAAAGCGCCTAACACGGTGTTGTACATGGTCCGGTATGCCCACAAGGCATCGGTCAAACGAAGTGACCAATCCTTCCGGTTTGGATTAACGGTTTTTTCCAAAATGTGTTTTACCTCACGATTGGTGAACTAAGCTTGACCGTTGATCTGTGGATGATAGGCGGTGGAGACTTTGTGGGTAATGTCATACTTCTTCATGAGGGCCGAAAAAGGCCAATTGCAAAAGTGTGAGCCTTGATCGCTTATAATGGCCCGAGGTGTTCCGAATCGTGATAAAATATGCTCCTTGAGGAAATCAAGCACCACTGCATGATCGTTGGTGCGCATAGCAACGGCTTCAACCCATTCGGACATGTAGTCCACCGCCAAGAGAATATAGAGGAACCCATAAGAAACCGAGAATGGGCCCATAAAATCAATTCCCCAACAATCAAACACTTCTACAACTAGGATATTGGTGAAGGACATCATGTTCCTCCGAGTCACCGCACGTAGCTTTTGGCATTGCTCACAGGCCTGGCAAAATGCATAAGCATCCTTGTGAAGAATTGGCCAATAGAACCCACATTGGAGAATTTTGGTCATGGTCTTTTTATGAGAGAAATGGCCACCACACGCCTCGGTGTGACAAAAGTTTAAGATCCCCCGTTGGTCTTTGTCGGGCACACATCGCCGGATAATTTGGTTTGAACAATATTTGAAAAGATAAAGATCATCAAAGAAGAATCTTTTCACCTCACTAAAGAACAGCTTCCGGTCTTGTGGGGTCCAATGGTTCGGAATTCGCCCGGTGGCAAGATAGTTGACAATGTCGGCAAACCAAGGGCAACTCAAAACGGCAAAGAGTTGCTCGTCCGGAAATGTATCAACAATTGAAAGCTTTGAGGAAAAGTCCTCAAATTCAAGGCGAGACAAGTGATCCGCCACCACATTTTCCACCCCCTTTTTTTATCCTTGATCGTAATATTGAACTCTTGAAGTAATAAGATCCACCGGATTAGCCGTGCTTTCGCATCTTGCTTCTTGAAGAGGTATTTCAGAGCCACATGATCGGTGTAGATAGTTATGGGGGATTCCACCAAATATGACCGGAATTTGTCTTAGGCAAAGACAACGGCAAACAACTCTTTCTCCGTAGTGGAGTAGTTCATTTGAGCTTTGTTTAGAGTCTTGCTCGCATAGTAGATAACGTACGGATTCTTGTCCTTCCTTTGCCCGAGAACTGCCCCAACCGCATAGTCACTAGCATCACACATGAGTTCAAAGGGCAAATTCCAATCCGGTGTTTGTACAATGGGAGGAGAAGTGAGACTTGACTTCAACTTCTTGAAAGCGTCCTCACACGCCAGAGTCCATTCAAACGAGGTATCCTTTGAGAGAAGGTGGCACAATGGTCGAGATGTTGCACTGAAGTCTTCGATAAAGCGCCGGTAGAAACCGACATGCCCGAGGAAAGAATGGATGTCCTTGACACATTTAGGGGTCGGGAAGGTGGCGATAAGATCAATCTTAGCCTTGTCAACTTCGATCCCCTTTGACAATACAATGTGGCCTAAGACCATAACCTGAGTTACCATGAAATGGCATTTCTCCCAATTGAGCACCAAATTTTTCTCCTCACACCTCGCCAACACCTTCTCCAAATTTCCAAGCAAGATGCAAATGAGTCGCCAAACACCGAGAAATCATCCATAAACACCTCGACAATCTTCTTAATCATAACGCTAAATATGCCCATCATACACCGTGAGAAGGTTTCGGGCGCAAGCCGAATGGCATGCGTCAATAAGCGAACGTCCCAAATGGACAAGTGAACGTCATTTTTTCTTGATCGAGTAAGGCGACCTCAATCTGGTTGTACCCCAAATATCCATCTAGAAAGCAATAATAAGCATGTCCCGCAACCTGCTCCAAGATTTGATCAATGAAAGGTAGAGGGATTCCGAGTGCTAGCATTAAGCTTCCGATAATCGATACACACACGCCATCCGGTAGTGACTTGAGTAGGGACCAATTCATTATTGGCGTTGGGTACCACAGTGACACCGAATTTCTTGGGAACTACTTGGATAGGACTAACCCATTTACTGTCAGCAATCGGATAGATGATTCCCACATCTAAGAGCTTCAAAACCTCTACCTTTACCACATCTTTCATTATGGGATTTAGCCTGCGTTGGTGTTGGCAAGAAGGTTTAACATCATATTCGAGGGCAATGTGGTGGGAACAAATTGAAGCATCTATCCCTTTAATATATGCGATAGACCAACCAATGGCTTTGGTATGCCGCTTTAGAATTTTAAAGAGTTGGGATTCTTGCGAGCCGATGAAAGAGGAAGAGATCACCACCGGGTAGGTTTCGTTTTCACCGAAAAAGACATATTTCAAAGTTTCCGGGAGGACCTTCAACTCAAGTTTTGGTGGTTGGATACTCGAGGGGAGGGTCTTGCTCTCGAGATGAGGCAACTCTTCGAATTTAGGAGACCATATTTCCGTCCCACAAATATCTTCCACGTCAAGCAAAGAACACAAGTACTCCACCTCCGGTGAGTCAAGAAAATTTTCTTCTTCGGCTGTAAGACACACCTCCAACGAATCCTTGTACAAGAAAGTGTCCACATGTATTTGGACTAAAGAATCGATAAGGTTGACTTCATGAATGCACTCATCGTCCCCCATTTGGCTCCCAATATTGAACACATTCACCTCCATTTTCATATTGCCAAACGTAAGGTTGAGCAAACCACTTCGGCAATGGATAACGGCATCAGATGTGGCTAGGAATGGACACCCAAGAATGACTGGCCTTGACGTTGATACTTGTGAAGAAGGAATGTCGGGATAGAAGGGGCTACGTCAATTCAATGAGAGTAGACCATTTTGAACGTAGAATGCATGTGAAAAGCAGAAATCCTAATAATCCTAGGATACGAGACCTAGTATGGTACACAAGAATTGGTGGACTTGGATAGGTCCCTCTTCTTTATAAGTCACTTGGAGATAGATCAATTAGTGGACCAAATACAGACTCTTAGGACTAGCATAGCTCCCCCTTCTATGACTAGGGAAGACCCTATTCTTCTCTTCCTCGGGGACTAAGAGCACGAGACTTTAGCCTTAGGTGCCTAGAACAAAGACGCTCCCTCGGGGAAAGCAAACTTACTTCCTACTTTAGATAGAAAAAGGCCAGAGGGGGATCTCTCAATAGAATAAATCGGGTAGTACAGACGCGAAAGCTAAATAACTTAGGAAGCTGGAAGACCACTAGATTCTGCTTGGCCACAAAGGCCACACCGGCAACTTTATGGAGTTGCAGAGTTTCAATTTGGCGGTAAAGCTGGGCAACCTTATGAGCTAACTCATTTTGCTCATTCAGGTGAAATTTATCGGGATTGCTTGGAACTGAATTAACCACATTTCTTTCAGAAGGGTCCAAGCAATCCCAATTTTGAGTTTTTTCAGCCGATTCTTCAAAATAGTCCCACGCCACATCAGGGGTTTTAGCCATGATTCCACCGACACACATGCTATCCATGAGAAGTCGAGTGCTTGGAAAGCATCCCTTCAACAAACATTCAACTCTTTGAAAAATTTGTAAGCCATGAAGTGGGATGGAGTTTAGCAAATCCTTGTACCTCTCCCAATATTGCTAAAATGATTCCCCCTCTTTTTGTTTAAAGGTTTGAGTTTGATTCATGAGTTTCTTTGTGAGGTGTGGGGGAAAAAATTTCATGTAAAAAGCCTTAGATAAATCCGCCCAATTTGCCAAAGATTGGGGCCTTGATGTTATTCAACCAAATCTTGGCTTTATCTTTCATAGAAAATGGGAAGAGTTTTAGCTTCACTGATTCAAGCTGAGTGGGCGTGGACACTATTGTGGATACCAATTCCTCAAATGCCCGCATATGAGTGTACGGGCATTCTTTGTCTTTGCCATAAAAAGATGGCATCATGTTAATGTGATGCATTTTCACGGTGAACGAATTCGCCTCGGTTGAAGCCGGAAGGACTATAGTGGGCTGCGGAATAGTACGGGACGGATACTCATAGTCCTTTCGGGCACAACCAGTGGAATCTCACCACCTCCGTTTCTGGCCATTCTTTCTCGAGGAGGGGTTACTACAGAAAAAGGAGTTCTTTGAGGTGGTGATGTCCTTGCTCGAACCCGGCGAGGAGTTTTGGGTCAAGCAGAAGAAAATGATCTATGAAGCCTTTTAGAAATTGGGCTCCGAAAGGCACCACGGTGACCACCACGCATGTACTTAAAAACCCCTTCTCGAGAAACAATGGACAATAAGAAAAAAGTAACCAGACAAGAGGGGCTATGCCGCCACCTCGATAAGGAAAGACAATGTGTTTGCTCAAGACTTCTAATAATCCCCAGAGGGGTCCGGATGTGCTTGATGTATGTGAGGAGCCTCGAGAGGTCATTCCGGGTCATAATCGAAGTGTCCAAGGCATTGGAGGAAGACTTGGAGCCAAACGAAAGTCGAAAGCCTACAACAAAGTAAGCTGCCAGACCAGAGAGCACTGGGATTGATCCCCCACTTCCCAGGGATCGATCCCCCAATCAAGCAGCCAAATCTAGGGCTGTAAATGAACTGAATCATTCGCGAACTGTTCAAGGCTCAGTTCGGTAAGAGCTCGTTCGAGTTCGATTCGTTTGCTAAACAAACTGAACTTGAACCTCAATTCTAGGCTCGTTCCGTAAATGAGCCGAACCTGAGCCTAATGGTATTTGGCTCGGTTAGGTTCGCGAACCTATACTTAAATTTAATTAATAATTCAATAGAGGTCTATTTGTAAATATAAAAAATTTTAAGGTTGTATATATAATTCAATACTTATTTTTCTCCCAAATTCTATACGATCAATGAGAGAGTTTGGGTTCGCTTGAGTTTAATAAGCTGAGCCAAATCAAACTTGAGTCTTGACGAGCTCAATTTGAGCTTAGATTTAGCTTGGCTCGATTCATTTGTGTTTAACGAGCCAAACTCGAGTCAAGATGTTCAAATTCGAATCGGATTCGAGCCGAATTCGAGCCAGATTAGTACCTTAACGAACCCAACTGAGCCGAACCCCAGCTGAACTCGAGCCAGACTAGTACCTTAACGAACCCAACCGAGCCGAACCCGAGCCTTGAAAAAATTTAACCAGCTGAACTCGAGCCAAGTTGTTTAGGCTCGAATCGAACTCGAGTCGAACTCATACCTTAACGAACCCGAGCCGAACTTATCAGGGTTCGGCTCAATTCGGTTCGTTTACAGCCCTAGCCAAATCCAGTGCTCCAGGGATCGAAGCATTTCACCTTCATTAAAGTTGTAAGGAATCTTCTCCTCTTCGAGGATCTTGTGTTTATTTCGTATTTAATCCATGTTTAGTATTTTCCTTCTCTTTATCCTTGCTCATTCCATGTCTCCTTTCAATATGAGTGAGTAGTGTAGTAAGGTTAGGTTGTGGGATGTTTAACATCCCGTAACCAAGGATGTGGCTTGTTCTTCTCTTGTAAAATCCCGTTCTCTAGCTTCAGTTTGACTTAGGGCTAATTGTATGTAACAAAACTTAGAGGTGTTAATCTCTCTGATCAAATGTAGGCAAGGGCTAAGCTATTTGCCACATTTGATCCTTTGAGCTATGTCCCTCGTTGTGTTTGTCAAAATGAACCAAAAGAGCCCTAGTCATGTTTAACATTTTTGTTAAGAAGAGACGAATCGAGTTTATCCTTACGTTATGGGTGTTGATTATCCCTAAACCTAGCCTTTAGTTTAATCTCCAGTTAAAAAGCCGTAGTTAGGTTAAGTAGCCAGTTAACTAAATTTCTCAGTTGGCCGTCTCAACGTCAAACTTTGGTTAGCGGTCCTAATGCTAAAACTCTCCACAAGCTAATCTCTGAACAAGTTATGGATGCGCTCTCTGCGGATTCGACCCCAGACTTCCGGGTATTATGCTTTCAACAGATTTAGCCCTACGTTTGGGGTATTATTATTCTAGCACTCAATTTGGTTGCAAGCATTTTTGGCGCCATTGTCGCGGATTATTAGAAGTCTTGAGTTAACACCCAAAATTACTCCAATTATCTGTCGAACAACAAAAACACCCTTGCGCGCAATATCAAACAAAAATGGACGAATATGCATGCAAGTGTGATAAACTAAGGGAGATAAACCTATCAATTTACACTATTCAAGGCTTATCAAAAGCCTAGTGTTTACCCCCGTTTTTAGAACCAAACCTTGGATTGACACTGGAGGACCATTTAATTAAGTTCTAATTAAATGGGAAAATGACTGCCAAGGACGTATTTTGATAATTAATACCCACCAAGGACATTTTCAGCATTAACAAATGTTCTTAGCTTATCCTTGGCGGGTATTAATTATTAAAACACGTCCTGGACCGTCATTTTCCCTAATTAAATTGGACAATATGATGAAGGCTTGTTGAGTTAAAATTAATGGGCCCAGTAAATATTAGTTAGGCCCAATTAAAATTGTTCGGATGGATTTCAGAAGGCCCATAGCCCATGGCAGTTATTTATTGGGTTTGATATTGTTTTTTTTATGGAGAAGAAAAATGGGTTGGCAGTTACTCGCTTTCGAAGGCCATTTGACTTGGAGGAGCATTTCAGCCTATAAAGTACAAAAATAGAAAAAAGAAAAAAGGGTTCCAACAGTATGCAAAAGCTCAGCGCTTAACTAAACATACAAACTTGTTGGAATTTGCCTTGAATTAAAGTTCCTGGAATTCTGAATGGCTGGCTCGAGCGGTTTGATAAGCTAGCTTGAGCGACCTATTGATGCGTGGCTGTGCAGTTTGACTCTGTTTTAGGGCTTTTGGGGCTTCAAAGTCCAATATAGTTCTAACTTGTTGGGCAAGGATCTGTGGCTATATATATAGTCATATTCTCTTCATTAGGTTTTGGATTTCTTGAGTAAATCTCTTTAAGTGAACCCCCATGAGGTTCTCGGTAGAATATTGGGGTTCCTTGTTTGTCCCTTAGTCCATTAAGATTCGGCTCCTTTGGATACCGTTATGGGTTGTTTCATGTTGTGTATCATTGTGGAGATTTGGGATCCATTTGTGATTGAAGATTAGATATTAGGGCTTTGGTGTTGTCTCTTTCGTATTTGTGAGACTTTGTCCCTAGATATCTTTGGATGCTTTAATTAGAGTTACGGATATAACTAGCTCTTTGTAATCTCGTCTCGTATGTAGTGAATTCTCTTGCTCTGTTTTCCGTGAAGTACGTTCTTGCTTTTTACTTGAACTGAATTACATATATCTTTATGTTCTTGTATATTCCTTGTTGATTTATTATATTCTCAATTTCGTTTTCTGCACAATAAAACTTTCCAGCAAAGTTTGTCTATTTCTTTTTACATTCATTTGTATCAAGTACCTCGTACTTCTACCTTTTGTTCAGCACCATTGTTTACTTTTACTTGTACCCATCAACCATTTTAATCCGATTTAATGGAGTTTGATTAGTTTTTTGTCACCATTGTTCTTTCTCCTTTCTATACGATTAGGAAATTCTTAAGTCTACCCTCTTGTAGCAAACCACGAATTTATTGTGATCTTACCCTTAAGGTCACACACTTTCGCTCACAGTTAGAAGTTAGATTAATCTTTTGTTCATTCGAATGCGAATGGAATGATCCGTTCTTTGGTTATGAGAGATAGTAGTGATTGGATGTTTGTACTTAGGAAGGCTATCATCTTTTCTAACTTTTCTAGTCCTTTAATTGTGTACGGATGTCACTTGTAAGTGATTATTTTGTGTTCCTTTTTGTTCTATCAATTACGTTATTATCATTTTGAAAAGGAAAAAAAAAGGGGGGGAGAGCATAACTCAAGGCCTTGTTGGTCAATCAAACAAAACACCAATAATTCAATCACCGCTGTTCAGGTAACAGTTCCTTTGACAAAGTTACCACTACAGCTGCTAAACATCCAAATGATAACATACTGCTTCGTTTCACAATACCTTTTTTTTTTAAAAAAAATAAGTACTTATTTCACATTTTTAAACTTAAAAATAGTATAAATAAAAAATAATTTTTTGATTTTTTTTGCGCCGTATAAAAGATCTCATTGAAATCTTTTAAACAAAATCTATATTGCATATTTTTAAATTTCAATAAATCCATTATTTTTGAGCTAGAAATTGCCGTCTTAAAAAATAAGGACGTATTTTACGTTCCGGAACAGGGCCTGAGGCTTGTTTTGGAGTATTTTTGCATTCGCTCGTTTTACAACAAACTTTTGTGGATTACTTATTCGTCTCGACGAATGGAATATGAAAAGTAAAAATTAGATGGAAACTCATAATTTGAAAAGAGACGAAAATAAGCTAAAATATCTGTCTTTTTGCCTTATTTTTATTTTTATTGAAAAATTTATGTGATAATTTTTTACTTTTCCAATTTCTCTAATTGAGACGAATTAATAATTCTCAAAAATTTGACAGAAAACTAGCAAATGCAAAAGTTGGGTTTACTATTTGTTTTGGCCAAATCCAGCCTCACTAAACATCTTATATCATTGCATGTCGTGTTGCCCTCCAAAGGGTTGGCTAAATTGTTAAGAGAAAATAATAAGTGATCTTTCATTAGAAGTTTGTCTGACCGTTAACTTTAGGATTTCGTAAGAAATCGAGGAGCCCGGGTGCCCGCAAAGTGACACAAATAACAAATATCTAGTAGTAAAAGAATCACCGTATGCCGTGCTCCCTAGCATTTTCCTAATTATAAATATAAGCAAAAGCCCAAGGGAAAGGTTTCACCGTGTCAGTCAGCAAGAAAAGTCCAACTTTCTTTGGAGGAATATGGTGATCGACTAAGCGAGTCTCAGGCTCTCAGCACCCACGACACTTCCATTCCAGTCCATTCGTCGATATCTATTTTTTCATGGAGAAATTACATTAATGAAAACAGAACAAACCATAGCGGGAATTATGGGTGATACGAGTTCAGTTTCGATCGGTTTGGGTGTATTTTTCGGTCGAAATCGGTTATCCGGTTTGAGATTTTTAGAAACCGGAACCGGTTGAGATAAACCGGTTCCAGTTTCGACCGGCTCAACTGGTTCTGGTCCAGTTTATCTGGTTTATCCGGTTTCCATTCATGAGTCATATTTTGGGCCCAACACATCAAAAAATTCACAATTCAACCTATAAAATATCAACCAAAAATCTATAATTCAACCTTTTTTTTTGGGCCTAACAAAAAAGGATCAATTTTGAGCCCAATACATAAAAAAAAACTCATAAAAACATAATTCAACCCATAAAAACAGTTTTATATAATAAATATATTTATTAGACCAATATATACTACAAAATATCAACCAAAAATCCATAATTCAACCCATCCCCCATGTTTTTATATATATATATATATATTATATATATATAACC